>PVLA01000906.1:161910-433658 GCA_004027455.1 Hydrochoerus hydrochaeris | reverse complement strand
CTCCTGTAAAATGAATGTAATCACTGGTAGTGGCCTAAGCCAGGTGACGCATGTGGAAGTTTCCAGAAATCCCCAAGTTCCCTGTGAAGTCTATGTAAAGAGATTAGTGTTAATGGGGTCTGGGAGAAAGTGTATGTTACTTTCTCCATTGGAAATTAAGTAGATTTTTTTCTTTCTTCCTTTTCTTTTTCTTTCTCTACTCGCCCTTCTTTCTTTCCTTCTCTTTCTTCTTCCTTCTTTCTTCTTGCATTGCTGGGTAATCGAGTCCAGGACCTCACACATGCAAGCGCTGTACCTCTGAGCTACACCCCAGCCCCTCTTTGAGCTGACTTTTGAAGGCGTGTGGAGGTCAAGGACAGAAGACTGCCTTTTGGCCTAGAGGTCACCAGCACAAGCCTTGGAATTCTGCTCATTCATGTTCCAGGGCCTATCCAGGCATTGGGGATATGGTGGTGAAAACGATAGAGATTCCTGCCCTTGGCGATCCCACAGGCTAGGGGTGGAGCCAATAAAAGCAGTAGACACAATGCATGAAGAATGAATGGGGTGACATGGAAGTGAACAAGTCTTGCGGCTTGGAATAAGTACTTGACCTAGCACTTTGGAACCTTTTGGACATAATGGCGCGTACTGTATCATAGTGGTACTGGTACCAAAATTAGCTGCTGCTTGTATTGTACCTCCTGTGTGTGTGGGGCTGTCCTAAGTGGCTGTGAGGTTGTCGACTTCTCAGGGAATCCATGGGGCCAGGAGGGAAGGGTAGTGTTTTAAGTCTCCTTGGGTATGCCCACGAAGCTGCCCTACTATAGCTGAGCAGAGTGATTACTCATGTCTCCGAGTGTGAATTTCCATATTTAAGAAATGGGGATAATAACAGTGCCTGGCTCATGGGGGCTGAGAAGATGCCAATGACATGCTTAGTAGAGTCCTTGGTACACAACTTGTTTTTTGCTGCTAACCAGTAAACCTTTGAGTTATCTCTCTTTTTTTTTTTTTTTTTTTTTTGTGCCAGGGATCAAACTCACAACCTCGAGTTTGCCCAAGCGGGCACATACGCCTCTGAGCTAAACTCCCGACCCACCAGTAAACCTTTGACCAGCAGACCCTGGAAGCTAATGGGGCGGCTGGCAGGGTGCCCAGCTTACATGTGAACTGGTTGCCAGAGGAGCAGATAAGGTACTGAGGTGCAGTGTGCGGGTGGCAGAGGGCAGACTGCCCATGTGAGCCGTTTCCAGAGGGAAGTGCCTTTGTTCCTGGGTTGGTGTCAAAGAGCAAAAATTGGAGCTAAGATGAGGATTTTATTCCAAAAGACAACTTGTGGAATAAATTGCAATTGGAGCTGTTGCAATAGGGTGAGCATAAAAGTCTCAAAGGCTAGACAGAAAGGGATTTTTTTTTTAAAGTAAGGAGGCTACTTCTTTAAAAAAATAAATAAGGTCAGAAGGAATTAGGTATATGTGTGGAGGGAACAGATAAGCAGGTGGCCTGTAGGGACAGTTTTCTCTGAATCCTGGAGTTGGGGATCATTAAGAAAAAGTTGTTCTGAATTCTGAGGCTGGCCCAGGCTTAGGGTGGGCCAGTATTCTAGAGGGGAGAAGCTTGGCTAAAGGGTGGTCAGGTCCAGGCTTCAGGCATTTTGTCTAGACTGGTCAGTGGTCTGGATAATCATCTGTGAGACAAAGAAAGGAACTTCGTGGGTTTTCGTCTTGGAGTCTTTTCTCTGTCACATGAGGATGGGAGTTCTTGGCCAAGAGCCTTCTCCTAGAGCATGAAGGGTGGGTGGCTTCTTACCTGGCGGTGGCTGTTTCCAACAGCACAGGGCTCAGGTCAGGTATAACACTCTCTGTGGCCATTGCACATTAGGATGGAATGGAGCAGCAAGCTTGGTCTCTGCCTTGCAAGACTGCGGTGATTTTGGAGCCCTAGGCCTGGCTAAAAGGAGAGGTGTGTGTAGGACAGAGGTCCCTGCTGGGTGGGTCACAGCCTGTTAGGCCTCCCTGCTCTCACCCACTAAGGGCCAGGAGGCAGTGGGGAGTGGCCAGCCCAGACTGGCCACATGGAGCTTCCTGAAGGAGAGGGGAAGCCTGTGCCTCTGGTCCAAGCAGAGGGTGGAGACAGAAGCCAAGGAAACCGAGCTCTGTTCCCGCCTTCTCAGGTCTACAGACAACTCTGTGTCAGCCCTGGGGGGAGTGTGATTTACTTTTCGCCTTTTTTTGCCTCTTCTGTGGGTCCCAAACCTGCTGCCCAGCCGACTTCTGGGAAGACATGTGTTGAATGGACTTTGCTACAGTGCCTGCAGTTGTAGTGGGCAGTGAAGCTGGGCTGGAGCCTCCAAGGGCTGATGTGGGTCCCCCAGTTGCTCTGAAACCTTGTGCACCAGGCTGACGGCCACCCGGTGACATCTTCCCCAGGTCATGCAGCGGGTGCAGTGCCAGCCATGGGCAGTCAGCAGATGGAAGCGTCTTGCTCCCTTTGGGGAGAGGACAGGAGAGCAGCTCAACCACTGCTCTCCCCAGGTTCTGTTCTGCAGCCCGAGCTCTCCTGCCTTGCCATGCTGCCGCCTTCCATTCCACCCTCCTGTCTTCCGTTGCTCAGGATGACTCCCTAATGACTATAATCAGGGTCCGCGCAGAGACGCAAAGGAGGGACAGTGAGTGGAGAGTGTTTCCCTGGTCATCCAGTCCATTAGTGGGCCAGCATCCTGTCGTGGCTGTGTGGAAGCCGATGGGCTTGGCCGGCCGGCTGGAGAGAACCAGGATGCGGGAGCAGAGCCCTGGCCTTCTCCACCCCTCCCCCCTCTTCCTGCTTCCCAGGAGTCCTCTTACATGCTCTGCTCTAATTACAAACAGTTTGACAACTTTGGGCCAGGCCCTGTAATTAAAAATAAAGCAGAAGACAGGCAGCATTGTCTCCTAGCATGCATTTAATTGGTGGAGTTAATTTTAACAGGGCCTTGCCGGTGCCTTGGAGGAGGGAATTCCAGAATTGGGGCTCTGGCTAGCATCCCCTGGGGTGCTCACCCAACTATCTCCCCACCAGCCCAGAAGCTCCTCAGGGCAGGGGTATCTTCATTTCTTTATTTATATCCCTCTTGCCTGGCACAATCCAGAGGCGCTTGATAGATATTTGCAGAATGAACAAAGTGGTAAGTGACTTGCTGTGAGAAAGACCGGAAGCATTCTGACTTCCAAGTGTGTTTCACTTTCTTCTCTGCCCAAGATTCTCACTCTCCGAATTGTGCCTTTGAGCTAATAAGTTCTTCTGCTCAGGGATGGCGACTTGCAAGGAAGAGAAACTCTCTCAGTTTGGCTAAAGTGACGGGGCACTGAACGGGCAAACGGGAGGCTCCTGTGATACCCCGGGGCAGGATAGAGAAGAGCTGAAACATCAGGAGGGGAGCAGAAAACCAGGGCACCCAGGAGCCCTCCTCCGGCTCCCAAGGCCACCCCCAGCCAAGCCGGCTCTCCCTGGGCTTTTCCATCTCCCGGGGACTGCCCCCTCCTTCCCAGAGGTGGGGGACAGTTATTCTCTTTTCACTTCAGCTTAGGCTGAAATTAAGAATGCTTTTTTGGTTTCCTAACACTCTCAAAGACAGGCTGGTATTTTCAAAAGTGATGTCTTTTTTTAAAAATAGAAAATAGGGGCTGGGGATATAGCTCAGTGGAAGGACTCACATTAAGATGTGGGAGGCCCAAGTTCAGTCCCGAGAAACCCTGACACTGTCCCAACCAAAAAAGGAGAGAAAATACGAATAGCAGAATTAGTTTTCCAAAGGACAGGCTTCAGCTGTGAGGAATCCAGGCAAAATAAAATAAAATAATATTAAATCAAATAGTTCAAATCATTCAGTAAGCTTCCTCTGACCTGCCAAAAGCTGAGACGTTCTGCCTCTGTCCCCAATAGGTGCCTGGGTGAAAACCAGAGAGGCAGATTGTTCCATCTTTGGGGGGGACCTTTCAAACCTGGCACACAGTAGGAACCTAATAAATGTGCATCATTACATTTCCCATCAAATGACAGTGTTGCTGGGTATATTATTTTCTCCTAGATGGAGCAAAAAAGTCCCCTAAAGTCAACCCATTCTGTGAACTAAATCTCTTTAATCTGAGCTTCCCTTTGTTCCCTGTCTCCTGTCACCCCAGCTTCACCCCCAAATCTTGCCAGCTTCAAAAGAGGCTGAATATTTTTGCAATATTAAACCACGCACTCCTACTGCCTGGTGGCTCTGCACCTACTGAGTCAATGGCATCATCGAGGTCTCTGGGGAGGGCAGCTTGCGTGTGGAACAAAACAGTCAATTGAGTTGCAGAATGGATTTTTTAACTGGAGTCAGATGCTGATACGATAGTCTAGGAGCAGAGCAATTTTGATTTGCAAGACCTAGAGCGTAAGGGAGAAACAGTTCAGCTTTAAACTCCAAAAAGATTCAGTTTAAACTCAGGCCTGATCACTGAAATTTTAAAAGTTAACTGTTGCAATTTTGATTTGTAAAACCTAGAGCTTAAGAGAGAAACAGTTCAGCTTTAAACTCCAAAGAGATTCAGTTTAAACTCAGGCCTGATCACTGAAAGTTTAAAAAGTTAAATGTTGATTGAATTAACCTTTCTCCAGCGTACAAAAAATCTGTGTAACTAGGCTCCCCTCCCATATAATGCTTAACATTATAGACTGAAGATTTGGTGAGTAGCACCGGTTAATCTTGTGCATACATAGCACCTTATTACGAGCTAGGCGCTGTACTAAGGGTTTGAAATATCTCATTTAATGCCCTCTTAAAGCTCACAAAGGTAGTATCATGATTACCCCCATGTTACAGATGAGCTCATGCAACTTGCCTAATGCCCTGCCGAGGTTACAATGCCTCTTTGTCCTTAAATCAATGCCAGCACTTCTGTTTCCACAGCTCTTCCTCCATCCGGGTTCCTGTGTGTGCTCGTCTGTGTTCTGGGAGTATCTGTTGACTGTCTGCTTGGGGAAATCAAGTCCTCCTTGTCCTGAAGCCTCTGTGGACAGGTGACCATTTTCTCTTCTGTGCCACAGCTACCTCGATCGCACACACAGGTTTGATATTTGCATCACAGCTTCACGGTACTTATGTGTGAACACTGGTCCTTCCTATTGTTTGCTCCAAGAATAGTGGTGCTGTCTTTGACTCTGGAATCTAGCAAATGCCGGGCGTGTAGTAGAGATCAAAGATAGTGAAATGAATGACTGAATGGATAAATGGGGAAAAGTGTGTCTGTCCTACAGCACAGGAAGACCCTCCTTCCTGGGCGGCTGAGGGAATTGGACAGAGGTGGAGTGAGTTTGGAAGGGGGCCTTGGGCCTGATTCCTGACTCTCCACCTTCACTGCTTGCTTAGGAACCAGAGCCTGCAGGGAGAGCTGGAGACCGCAGGTGAGCCTGCCCAGCCGGAGGCCATGGTCTCCACTCCCTCTAGAACTTGAGTCCTGGATCAACAGGGGTAACACTGAAGACAGTGGGTGCTTCTAAACCTCCAGAGAGCCTGGGCCAGGGTGCTTTCAGCAGCTGCTCTTTTTCAACCCTCTTTTCCCACCCCTGGCCTGTGACTGATATTAAGAAAGTCCAGGATGGCCCTTGGTCTGAGCGATGAGATATGAAGGCCAGGGGCCGGCAGGAGTGGAGTGACCCAGTAGTCAAGATGGATAATATTTTATTTCAATTATTGTTTTTTTTTCCTGCAGTGCTGGGGTTGAGCAGAAGGCCTTCTGCATGCTAGGCAAGTGCTCGGGCTGGCTTTACATTGCTGGGCTCAAGAGACCCTTCTGCCTCAGCCTCTTAAATAACTAGGATCACAGGCATGCACTGCTGTATTTTGCTCAAGGTAAATAATATTTAGAAACACACTTTAAAATGGCAAATATGACCCATGGGTTGCTGCTTGGTTTTGTAGATGGAGCTCTATTGGAACCAGGGCTGGGATTAGTGAATCAAGTCAGTCCACATGCAGAGTTGGATCCTGTTTCTATGTAAAATTTTGAATCTTTGTTCTGTTGGGGTTTTTTTTGCACTAATTTTGACTTTCCAGAAATATCGATTGAAATGTTATTTATCTTAATTGTTAAATTTTGGGGCACTGTCTTAAATTTCATTCATGAAGTGTGTATTTCGGTGTCCTTTCCCTGGCCGTGTCAGCAGGGTTGGGTGTTGGCGAGAGCTGCTGCCTCTAGGTGACGTCTTTAGGTATCATAACCCGGGATCTCTTATTGGAGGGGTGCAAAGTGCCAAAGGCACCCCCTCCACCGAGCTGAGGCTGTGCTGTTGGGAATATGCAGGGCTCAGGGAGGAGGACACAGGCTGGGTTTCATGTCTCATTCTCCCTCTCAGAGTGATCTGTACAGATCTGTGTGGGAGCCTTATCTGGGCAAATGTGCACAGGTTTACACACAGCTACTTCTGCGGCAGAGCAACAGGGACAGAAGGGGATGCCCAGGACCATGGAGGACAATCTGTCCTTCCGTGGAGGGGAGGGGGACCCCTGGATGGGTGCTATACATTGTATACAGCCCCCCATCAATGAGGCATTCTGGGGAGGAGGCAAGTTAGCATAGCTTGGGGGTGAGGCTGGGGATTTAGCTCAGTGGCATAAGTGCCTACTTGGCAAGCGCAAGGTCATGAGTTCGATTCCTGGTACAGAAACCAACTAACCAAACAAACAAACAAACAAAAACAACCAAACAAACAAAAAAAGAAAAGTGCAGGGGTTGAAGAGGGGGTTTGAATCTGGAATCAGCAGAGCGTTGATCCCCAAGTAGACATCAGTTTTGGAAAGGAAGTGACTCAGTTACCTTGACTTGGAAAGGTGAAATGTTTCCACTTATCTGTAGAAATAGTGGCCTCAGAATGGACAAAATAAAATTTCTGAGATGTCCTAAATTCAGTTATGAGAGCGGGGAGGAGTAGATAAGGGAAATGAAGCAGCTGACTGACAGCTACTGGCTCCAACCAACAAAGACTGACTCAAAAATTTTGGTGTCCAGCCTCCATGTGCTACCGGGTCCTGGTTAGGTACAAACTTTTTGAACTGCTAATCCAACCCATCTAGAAACAGCAGATGTTTCTCCTAGATGGCTCTCCTCTTACCAAACATTGTAAAAAGTTTTTATTAGTGCGTGTTTGCAGTGCATCCCGATTACATTCACCGCGGAGAGCTGGTACATGTTAATTCCTTTTCCTTTCCTTCCCTCGTCTCCCTGCTCCTTGGACTGTCCTCCTGTCCCCAGACTTTCTCTTCTGCCTCTCTTATCTATAGTGAACGTAAGTGCAACGTAAACAGTTTATTTTATTTCACCAAATTTTTGTAATTGGGCTCTTAGGTCTGGTCAACATTTTCCAGCTGCTGTGTGGCCTGGCTCCTGGGGACAGTGGAGCTTTTCCCAGGATCTGGTCCTTCGCTAGCTGGCATCTGCAATGGCTCAATAGACCCTTTTCTTTGAAAGCACCCTCGGTATCAAGAGATTTGGTTTAACAGAACTGTTACTCGTTATCTGTTGCTGTGTAACAAATTACTCCAGAATCTAACAGCTTAAATCAACAACTTTTATTATCTTGCATAGTTTCTGTGGGTCAGGAATTTAGTCAAGGCACAGGAAGGGCAGCGTGTCTCTGTTCTGTGAGGACTACAGCCACGCTGGAAAGCTCAGAGACTGGGGAGTTGCCTGAGGATGTCACTGGGTCTGAGATTGGCCTCTAAGATAGTCACTCCCATGGCTGGAAGGTGGTGCTGGCTGTTGAAAGTTTCTCTTTGTGTGGGTTCTTCACAGGTGTGTGGAGTAGTCTGGTGGCAAGGTTTGTGGCTTTGCCCAAAGAAATAATCAGAGACAGAATGAGAGAGAGAGAGAGAGAGAGAGAGAGAGAGACAGACAGACAGACAGAGACAGAGAGAGACAAAAAGAGACAGAAAGAGAGACAGAAAGAGAGACAGAAAGAGACAGAGACAGAAAGAGGGAGAGAATCCAATGGACATTGTGTCCTTTGATGACCTAACCTTGGAAGTCTTGCAAGATTACTTCTGCCAAATCCTGTTATTCAGAAGTGAGTCACTTCCTGGGGGAGATCCCACCTGGGCTACACAGTGATTTCAAGCCTGAGCTACATAGCTAGACTCTGTCACAAAGTCACTAAGTTCAGCCCACATTCAAAGGGAAGCAAATTAGGCTCCACCTTCTGAAGAAAGAATAGTCACACATTATGAAGACTTTTGTTGTTTTGTTTGTTTATTTTTTGTTGCACAATGACTTGAATCCAGAGCCTAGTGCATGCTAAAACACTACCAGTGAGCCCCACCCCAGCCCTTTGAGATTTTAAAAAACCCATCACAAGAACAAAGTTCATCTATAGAAGGAGGAAGAAGTCACATTTCTGCAATCTAATTTATGATGTGCATACATTATATATGTTTAAATCATCCATCTAAATACTTCTTGGAAACTAGGGATGCAGTCAGTGGCTGAGGATGTGTCTAGTGTGCACAAGGCCCTGAGTTTGATAACTAGCTCCTTTAAAATGAAAAGAAAACAGCCGTCTTGGATCTGACCCTCTTCTCTGCCCCTCCCTTGGATGGGTCACCGTTATCACCAAGTCTTTTGTAACAAACAGCCTTGTAGCTAACAGAACTGCTCAGCCTCAGGGCTGATTTTACCTTGTGACCACAGTATATTCTTCCTAAAATCAGACGCACCATATTACTGTCCAGCATCAAACTGTCTCAGGGTTTCCTTTTTTAAAAATTGAGATACAAGTCACATATTGTAAGACTCACTGTTTTGAAGTTTTCAAATCAGGGGTCTTTACTATTTCACAGAATTGTGTAAACACTGGGTTAGGGGCTCTAATAAGAAGTCTCTTGATTTCCTAGGGCTTCTTATCACATCCTGGGGAGCTCTGGATGGCAGGGTCATCTTTTCTCTGAGGTTCAAGAGAAGGATCTGCTCCCTGCCTCTTCCCTAGCTTCTGGTGACCTCCAGCACTCTTCACATTTCTTGGCTTGTTAAGCATCATTCCAGTCCATCTCTGTCTTCATAAATGTTCTCCCCTGGGAACCCTATCCCCCTCTATCATAGTGCTGGGGACTAAACCCAGAGACTTGTGCATGCTAGGTAGGTGAGCACTGTCCCTCTGAGCTATACCTCCAATGCCTTTCCCTGCCTTTTAAAGGACACCAATCATACTGGATTTAAGGTCCACTCTAACCTTAAGATGAAGTGTGACTTCATCTTAACTTGATTCCATTTGCAAAGACCTGTTTCCAAATCAGGGTACACTATTGGGTGAGCATGAGTTTTGAGGGGACACTAGTCAACAGTACAAGAAACAAGGCTTGCTCTCAAGGAGCCCCACGTCCACTGTAGGAGGAGCAGATACGTCCATGGCAGCAACATGGATATGGAACGCGGAGCAGAGGGCTTGTGTTGGTGAAGCCCTGTCAAGCCTCCTAGAGAGAGTCAAGGGTCAGTCAAGGCTAGGTTCTTCCAGGCAGAGGAACAGCCCGAGGTGTGCAGAGAACTCTCAGAGCTGGCAATGTCAGAGCATAAAGTGGGGATTGGGTAGAAATGGGGGTGAGGCTGAGAGGAGAGCAAGGGGCTGGTGCGGTACCCCTGGACGTCACAGACTTAATCCTATGGGTGAGTGGAAGCCACCAGAGATGTAGGCAGGGAAACCCTAAGGCCAAGTGTGCCTAGGGATATGACTGTGGCATCCCAGTGGGAGGAGTCTCAAGGGAGAGACAAGAAACCAGTAGACTGGGTAGAGAGTGTGGCCGGTCCAGGCTGGTGGTGTGAGGCTGCCATTGCTGATGTGGACCCCGGGCGGTTCACATAGACTCTTCTTCCACGGCCTGGCAACACGGACATCATTTTGCAGGTAGAACTTGACCTTCATAAAAGGAAAGGAGAAAAAGACATCATAAATTGTTTTCTCAGAGCAAAGGTTGGATTTCTGGAAGATCGGAGGTCAAGGCCGAGTTTTCTAGTGTGTCAGCTGGGCTCTACTCAGCAGTTAACCAGCCCTGGGCTTGCTCGCCAGTGATTTGCCAGCGAGAACCTCCTCCCTGTGCCCGGATTTCCTCTTGCACTCTCAGGCCCTGGACAGCTGCAGTTCTGGAAAGACATGACACTTTCCCACCGTGTCCAGCTGGTCACCTGAGCGGCCTGGGGACCCCCTTCCTGGGGAACTATGTAACATTCCCTCTCTAGACTGAGTAGATCTGAGCAACAATGCCAGAGAGTGACTAGGGAGTCCTCACATGGCAGGGCCCTCTTCCCTGGTCCACCTGCGCCCTGGCTGCTGGCCTTTCAGTATCAAGATGCTAACATCACTGTGGGTGAGGGTTGATTGGCAGTTGAAAGGCCTCAGGGTAAGCTTGGGACCACCCACTGTCTGGTGGCAGTGGGTGATGAAGGCAGTGTGCAAGAGTGTGCTCCAAGAGAGATGGGGCCTGGGCGGACACTTCCTCTGCCATTCCAGGCAGCTGTGGCCACCGCTACAGTCCACAGGGAAAATATGGCTTGCAAATGGACCAAGGGGATTATTTGGTGCCTGATCTAGCACATCCTCCTGCCCTTTCCTCCTTTCTTTCTTTCTTTCTTTCTTTCTTTCTTTCTTTCTTCCTTCCTTCCTTCCTTCCTTCCTTCCTTCCTTCCTTCCTTCCTTCCTTCCTTCTCTCATCTTCTCTCCTTGCCACAAGGCAAGAGTTTGGGAATTATATAGGTCTTGCACCCTCCCTCCCTCCCTCCCTCCCTCCCTCCCTCCCTCCCTCTCTCCCTCTCTCCCTCTCTCCCTCTCTCCCTCTCTCTTCCTTCTAAACTTTCACTGTTTCTGAGCTATGACACAGCTCTAAAAGCTGTAGAAAAGTGTTGTAATGCACGGAGGAAAGGCCACGTGAGGGTTACCATCTATAAACTCGGATGTGAGCCCTCTAAACACTGAAGCAATAGGAGCCTTGATTGTGGATTCTGCCCTCTAGAGCCATGAGCAATAATTTGTTGTTTGAGCTGCCCGGTCTAAGGTATTGTGTCATGACAGCTTAAACAGACTAAAAGCTAAACTTGTCATTCTTTGAGTTTTCCTTTTTCTTTCTTTCTCTCTCTCTTTTTTTTCTTTTGTGGAGGGCAGGGGATCAAACTTAGGACCGTAGGCATGCTAGACAAGTGCTTTACCCTGAACTATACCCCAAGCTCTGTTTGAGTTCTTTGAACAAATTAACTATCACATTTTAGTGATTTCTCCATTATTTGAGGAGTTAGATAATTTGTTTTACAGTTTGATTTTATATTTCTATGAGAGTCATGATTTTATTCTTTAGACCAAAATTATTCCTTAACCATTCAGTCATTCAGTTAATGTTTGCTGATGCCTTTTCTGGCCCAGGCACTTGGCTGATGCTGGGAATACAAAGATGAATCCAACACAGTCCGTGTCTTCAAAGAGCTCATTGTCCGCGCAGAGGCGGCTGGGATGCTCCTCAGTGAGCATCACAGAATAATGGTGCTGAGGCTGCAGCTGAGGGGGTTGCTTTCAACTGGGATTGGGCAGGATGGGGTTTTTTCTTATCAAGAAAGGCAAGAGTTTGGGAATTATATAGGTCTTGCACCAAGATCTAAATTCATCCTTTCAAAGCTTTGCAGCCTCAAAAAATTTCTCATATATAAAGTAGATAAAAAAAAAACCCCTAGTATTTGTGCCGTAAGCGTTTGTGAGAAATAAATGAGGTGCTGTGTACAAATAGCTTAGCTCAGTGCCTGGCATATACTAAATGATCAGTAGATGTTTCTCTTCTCATCCTTCTTGGCTCTGATTTCAGAAAACTCCCGATTCCTTCTCCTGTCTGCTAGGTGACACCTGAGATTCCTGCAGAAGAGGGAAACCCTTTCATTACATGGCTAGAGAAGGACTCCAGTGTAAACACCCAAGACAGGAAACTCAGGAACTGCAGCCCACCTTAATGTGTAGTTTGCTGATGCCAGGGCTTCCGCTTTGAGAAGTTTCCCTCAGTATAACCCTGGCCTGAGAGTGCCTTGGAAGGCACTTTCACATCCCTGACCTCATTTAATCTCCCCAGTGCCTATCTAGGGAGGGAAGGGCTCCATGACTGTCCTTGTTTCACTGAGAAGGGGCTTGGGCTTGAGTAGTGCCATATGCAGCCAGCTCTGGGCTAGACAGTTGCCAGTGAGCCAAAAGCACAGGATTCAAACCACACAGGCAAGAAGGGGGAAGGAAGGAAGGAAGGAGGAAAGCAAAGGAGGAGAGGAGTTGCTTTGAAAAAAGGTGTTACGGTTGTGTCTAGATGTCCCCCAAAGCCTTATGCCGTCATAGGACTTATTCAGAGGTGGCTGAATCTAGAGTGTGCAATGCTGGGATTAAATGTGCAGGGATTAAGGATGGGTGATTTCTGGGTCAGCCCACTGATTGGATTGGGACCCCCTAATCCCAATAGACTAGCTAAGTGACAGAAAGAGGCTTGTCTCCCCCTTTTGCTCTTGTTGCTTTTGTTGTCTTCTGCCACCATGAACTGTTGCCCCTCTACCATGTGCCAATCTGCCTTGGAGCCAACCAGTTATGGACTGAAACCTCTACAAACTGTGAGTTAAATAAACTTTTCTTCCTTTAACTTTGGGTGTCAGGTATTTTGTCTCAGCAATCATAAAAAAATAACTGAGACAGAAGTAAATCTAGGTAGCCCAAAGTCAGAGAAACTCTGAGGGGAGGGAACAGAGCCTTTGAGGGAAGGTGCATCAAAGTTCTGGTGCCCACACCCTTGTGTGATTTCTAGTCATACTAGGTCTCAGCTTCTTTTATTTCAAAGAGCTGTTCTAAGAAGTAGGATAAAATCTGTAGAGTGTCTAGCACACATTAGTCTAGAAGGCTGATGCTGCACATGCAAAAGGGTATCTACCTGCCTTACCATCCTGCCTCTGACCACCAGAAAAGTGCTGTGCACATGGGCACCGTGACAGAGGGAGATTGGAGGAGCCAGATCTGCAGGTACCTTCTAGGGGCCATACGGAGGGTGGGCCCCAGGGACAGCTCAGTTTCTTTGGGTACCAGGGCTATGGGACATCTTCCCTTCCAAATGAAGGCACCAGGAGCTAAGACCCTTAATACTGGGTCATAGGTAGAAGAGGTTGTGGGTACACACGTGAACCTCAGAGGGTGAAGGAGACAGAGCCCAAGTCCAAGCAGAGCCCAGAGAAAGCACCGGTGTGTGGTCCATGGGCTCACAGACAGTGTGCAGGAAGGTGGCTAGAGAGCTTTGTTGTGACCCTTGTGGTAAGGTGGGGGTCATGACAGCCATGAAGGACCCAGGCTACTGCTACCATATTTCCAAGAAGATTTTCTCTGCCTCTAGCATGTCCTGTCTTCACCACAATCTTCCTTTCCTTAGGGGTCATATGTGACCATCTGGGGACCGTGGTCTCTGCTGAGCCCCAGATCTCCTAGGGATTCCTACTGATTTGACTCCCTCCTCCAGCATAGGGTATTAAAACTGGGACCTTCACCCTGAGCTACATACCCATCCCTTTTTGATTTTTATTTTGAGACAGGGTCTTGGTTAGTTGCTGAATTGCCCAGGCTGAGCTCATCTTGCAATCTTCTTGCCTCAGCCTTCCAGAGTGGTGGGATTACCATGCCTCTCAATTTGGGTGCTTTTGAGGGAGTGCCTTTAGGAGAGGTCCGATGGTTTTTTTGCTCTTGGGTCACAGATTCCCTGCTCTGTATCTATCAGATTCCTTCTGGTCCTCAGTCCTCTGCCAGCCATCCCCCACCCCTCGCCTCTACCATTTGCCATTGCTCAACTTTCAAACAAAACAAAGTCCTCTCTCCCTTGGCTCCACTTGCCCCTTCAGATAACTCTTATCTTCCCCCCATGCCTATCTTGCCAGAAGTAGCTCTCCTTGTTATCTGTTCTTCTCATTCCCTTTTCACACCACTCATGAGCAGTCTCCAGGTGGTCCTCCTCTGAGTGGAATGCCAGTGGCCATCAAATTCACCAATTTGTCCTCCATGTCTAAACCCAATGGCCTTTCTCAGGGCATTTCTAATGTCTGTGGACAGTTACAGTGATTTAATATAAAAGATCTTAACTGAATTTATTTTCAATTCTAGACTCAGGCAATACTTCACTGTGTAAAACAGAGTAAGGTCCTGATGGTCCATGTGAAGGTGGTTTTATAGACTGAGAAGGGCTTGAAGAAAACAGAAAACAGCAACAACAACTATGATGATGTTGATGGCAACAAACAAACCTGGAGTGGATTGATTGTTTGAGGTATTTTCCTTGTCTGGTGGACATGGGGAGACAGAACACCAGGGAGATAACTGACTGGGTAACATCAGTTTATTTCAGGTTATCAGTTTTTTAAGGATTAAGCCACAGGGAACTTCATTATCATGCAATTGGCACCAGCCTGTTTGGGAAATTTGGTCTTTATCTCTTTAATCCTGATTTCTCTGGAGGTGAGATAAATAGTTTAGAGTCAGCTTGATGATACAGAACTTCATGTGAGCGATTCCAATTTGAATTTTAGCCTGGTCTGTTGGGGCTTAGTGTGGGAGTTTAGTTCAGAAACAGTGGCCTTTTATAACTTTTATTCAACACTGACTTGGGCATTTGACAGTGCGAGCCCCTGCTTTGGGAAGCCCACCTTTGGTTTCCCCCGGGACTTGGCAGGCTTTTGGGGTTTCCGTGGCTGATCCCCCTGCCCTGGCCCCACCCTCTCTTGTGGGTGCTCCTCTGTTGTATCCAACAACTCTGCTTCTCAAGTTCTCCCTGCATGAGCTCATCTTCCCCTTGGCTTTAATTACCATCTATAGGTGGTTACTGCCTCTCCAGTGTGGGCTTGTCTTGAGCGAAGCTCAGAGCAGCTCAGGAGTATCTCGCCTCTGACGCCTCACAGGTCCCTCTGTCTCCACATGTGCCAGCTTGAAGGCCTTCTGAACATCCCTGTTTGCCTTCCTCCCATGGCCATTGTCTCTGAGATAGCCACCCATCAGGAACCTGGACTTGATTCTTGGCTCCTCCGTCACTTTCACAGCCAACATTCAGTCCTCCTGCGTGATTTGCCCAGTTATTCCTTGGGTTTTCTCTCCTAGTCAGCTTTTCAAGCTTCCTCCACTGTCATTTCCTGTGGTCCCATCCAGTGGGGGAGCTGGCTCTGCTAGAGCCTCTCGGGTTCCCTGCCTCCAGGTCGTCCTGGCTTCCTCCCACTAGCTAGGTTGGTCTTGGGTTGAGCTTCCTGCCTTGGGCTTCTCTGTCTGGCTGTCCTTTCCTCCAGCCTCTCTGAAGATCAGTACCATCATTAAAATGGGGTCCATAGATCTAGTTCAATCCAGATGTCACCATTTGCTAGCTCTGTGACTATGGGCCAATCTCTCACTGTGCTAAGTCTCAGTTTTCTCCTGTGTAAACTGGTGGTCACTGTGTCTTAAAATGGCTGTGAATCAGGAGTGTGTCTCTAGCTGCTTGTGAGATCTAGAGAAAAGCCCTCATTGCCACCAGGGAGACAGAAATCTTTGTTTTGGAAAATGACCCACTGAATGTAATAGATAAAGCTCCCCAGCTTCCCAAGTGACACTGAGGAAGAGAGGGACAAACAAAGTAGGGGTCGAACTGCTCTAAAGACAGAATCCAGAGACATGTGAGCAGGAAGAGGGTGAGGGGGTCAGGGGAGTGTGGGGGAAGGTCTTGCCATGGACCGTACGTTAGCAGCCAGAGGTGGGATGCACAGAGGAAATGGTGAGCACAGGAAATCTGGGTCTTCAATTTTGAGCTGCTTGCTGAAATAGTTCTACCTCCCCAAACTCCTACCCCAGTCATTCACAAGTTTTAGTAAAATCCTTTTACATGTTCAGGGGAGGGGAATTAAGGAAAAGATAGACCCAACCACCCTGTTCCCTGGACTCTCCTTGGCCCTCATGTCTGGTTTAGATGTCAACTTGTCTGTAGGATGGCAAGAAGATAAAAAAGACATGAACTCAGTAACTGAGTTAGAAGAGGATGGAGCAAGGAGAGAAATCAGATTGAGAAGGAATCATGAAACAGCCAGGCCTGGCAATTCTCAGGAATCTTGGAGAGCATCGTGGAAGTGCGGGTGGGATGGGTGGGCTCCATTTTTTTCTAAATGATAAAGAAAAGTCACCCCTGAAGCCTGAAGGGACATCAAGAGAACATTTGTGGTTGTGAGAATTAAATTAGATGATGTACTTAATTAAAGCTTCTAGCCCCAGGCTCATGCATAGGAAACTCTTAGAAAATTGGAAGTTACTGTTTGTTTTTTTTTAATGTAACATTTCAACCTGGCAAGGTAGCACATGTCTGTAATCCCAGCACTCTAGGAGGTTGAGGTAGGAGGATCATAAATTCAAGCCCAGCCAGCACAGTTTAGTGTCTTAGCAAGACATTGTGTCAAAAGTAAAGTTTGAAAAAATAGAAGAAGGAGGAGGAGGAGCAGGAAGAGGAGGAGGAGGGCTGGGGGTATAGCTGATTGCAAAAGACCTGGGTTTAATTCCCAGCGCTGTAAAACCAAACCAAACCAGACCAGACCAGACCAAACCAGACCAGACCAAACCAAACCAAACCAGACCAGACCAGACCATACCAGACCAGACCAAACCAGACCAGACCAAACCAGATCAAACCAAACCAAGACCCACACCCCAACAGTGCAACATTCCATTTCATACATAGCAAGACACAAAAATCTCACCAGTAGGGAGGGCATACACATCTATATCTTCCTGCTTCTGTCTGTGGTGCCCAACACTCTTGATGGGATATATGGCTGCTGGTGACTCTGTCCAGGCAAGGATAATCTGACAATTATAATTTGGATTTGGAATGTCCCCCAACAACCCTGTGTGGAAGGCTTAGTCCCTAACCTGTGATACTGTTGGCAAGTTTTTGGATGGAAGTTAGGTGACAGGGCCATGTTCTTGGAGGGGATGTTTGAATCCTGATATTGGGACCTCTTGCTCTCTGTTTGGTTCCTGGCTGCCACGAGGTGAGTAGTTTCCTTTCTTTCTGCTGCATTCTCCTGCCCAGAAGAACGGGGTCAGTAAATGTGCACTGAACCCTCTGAAACTGTAAGCCAGAATATGTTTTCCCCTTTTAAGTTTTTATCTCAGGTATTTTGCTACAGTAACACAAAACTGACTAATGGGCTGACCACACCTGGACATGTCCACTTAAAATTATCGCTGTCTGTTACTGTGCATATAATTTGCAGTGACACTGCTCTTCTTCCTCTGTGGTCCCAGAGTCCCTTCTTCTGTCTCCACTCCCACATCACGGAGTGCCAATTTTGGATTGCTGTTTTTCTATTTAATTGTAAGAAATCTGGCTGATTTTCACATGTGTCTCACAGAAATAGATTTGTTATTTTTTGGTTTCATTATGCATTCTGTCCCCTTCCTCCAATTTTACTGTAAGCTCTGTGAGTCAGAAATCAAATGGACAGTTCTTTGGTTCCACATGTCTTACAGTAGTGGGTCCACAGGTATCTACTGTGCTGTGGGTGTTAATTCTGTTGGTCTCAGAAAATAATACGTTGAGGACTTTGAATTAAAAAAAGCAGAGCAGCACCCAAGTCTCTTTCACTTTTGCTCATTCCCGTCTCCTATCCCTCTGTCTCCCCAAAGCAAAAGGAGGGGTTCTTCTCTGAAGTCCCTTTATTTACCTCAGGACCGCATCTTCCACAGGATTAACTCTCAGGAAGCTTTTGCTGACTTCACATCCAGAGCTCAGATCATCTGCATTTTTGGCTCATTCATCTTCCCTGAAAATCATTTACCCTCTTTCTCTCTGAATTTCCCCACAGCCCAAGAAGAGGGTGGATAAGCTTCTGCATCTTGTGGGTTTATCTGCCACGATGCTGTACCTAGAGCAGACTTGCGTGCTTTTTCTCCTGCTGTTCTGTCACTGTCTGCTCGGTGCAGCAGACTTCATTTCTGACCCTCCGAGGGTGCAGGCAGGGCTTCTTTCCCCAAGATTCCTGAAGGATGGGGCCTGTGTCATCTTTGTGTTTTCATCCAGTCTCTTGGGACTGTGCAGTTGATAGAGTGCAGTGATAGACAGGAGATAAGCAAGGGGAATCTTAGAGAGAGGAAGGGAGGGGAAGTCTCAGGCTGAGGGCTGTATCTAACTGGCCACAATCATCCTTCTTGAGATCTCAAAAAGAGACGTGGTCTCTTGTTGAGGAAATTACTGTACTGAATTATAGGCGATTAGCATCACCTTCAACTCTAATCCCTGAAAGAACCTTCTCTGGTAGGTTTTATTCAGTCTTCACTTGAATGCGACCAGTGATGGAGAGTTCACTACCATTGGTTAGGAACTGTGGTTACCTAATCATATCTATTCTCCTAGGATTCTCTTTTTCTCCTTCTTCATTAAGATTTTGATTTTAATCGAGTATTCACCCTTCTCCATGCACCAAGGAGAAGAATATAGCAGATTGAAGGGGTTGTGGCAGGCCCATTTCCCTGCCCAATGAGTGCTTTAAGCAAGGGCATGGCAGGTGACACACTCTAGCTAATAATCTGAAGGGGAAGCCTGCAGGGAGATCCCAAAAAAGATTCTAAAAAGAGACAGAAGGATCAACCTATGCTATTAGAAATTTGAGCCTAGATATGATGGCTAGAAATGTGGCAGCTATCTTGTGATCATGAGGGTAACTAATATGGAAGGAAAGTGGATGGGCTGAGGCTAACAGCAGAAATGTGTTAAAACAAAACACAATGGAGATGCTGGGACTTGGGGGACAAACCAAAAAACCAACTAGCCAGCCTTCCTGGTAAGCTGTGCAAATCACAGGGGCTCCAGGGAGAGAAAAGCAGCATCTCCTGTAAAAGTAACACCTTCCATACCTACCCCACAACAACCCGCTGGTTCGGAGGATGGGCTGAATTGATAGCAACTAAGGTACATAAAGCAACTCAATGCTGGTATTGTCTGCTTGATTTTGCAGGCCTGGGGTCTGAGCATCTGTTGAAAGATGACAGAATGCATTATAGCAAATATGGGGGATTTCCTTCTATCTTGTCTTTGAAGTCCAATATTCTTTTCACTGAGTATTTGTTCTGATTAATTGTTTTGCTTTATTCAGTATTCTGTTTTGATTGATTTTATAGTGTTTTGCTTTTGGTTTGATTCTTCTATATCTGATGGAAAGGACAACTAGTGTGAAGATAACAAGATACACTATGGTAACTGTCATTGTTTCTGCTTTGAAGTTCTGTACCAATTTTGCTGCATTGTTCTTATTGGCTGTGTTCTGTCTTGTTTTGTTGGATTTTACTATCTTTAAAATAAAAAAATTATAAAACACAATAGATAAACATGCACACAAACAGACACACTGGGAACATTAATATAATTCACTGAGTGGTTAAGTTAACTGTTAACCAGTCCTGGGGCTGCAAACCAAACCCAAGAATCTCTAAGCATAAATTTGTGTGACTGAATTTTGAAATTAAATAAAAGATTTTGCATTCATCTGTTACATTTTATTTATTTAGTTTTTGGTTTTCATCTGAATCTTCCATCTTTTAGAAATATTTTGGATGCCAGTTTAATGACAGAGAATGCTCCTAATTCTCCCTCTCTCACCTACAAGGTTTCAGTGAGTGCAATTTCATCCTCCACAGAAACAATAAGAAAGTTGGAAAAAACCAGGATAAAGAGTGAGCTTGGCAACGTCACCCAGGGAACCTCACAGCGCCAGCAGACAGATGTTTGGAGTCCATCTAACTGTGTTGTGAAGCCCATGGGTTTCTGTCTGGGCCACATTTGGGCGAAGGCCTTCCTTGCTGAAATCATGGCTTAGTGACTGTGATGGGCTTGCTCAGATCTCGTTCAAGTCTGTATAAATCCTTGCAGGACAGAGAGAGAGGGAGAGGAAGAGTGGAGAGAGAGAGAGGAGAGGAGAGCAGAGGAGGGAAGAGAGAAGAGGAGAGGAAAGGAAAGGAGAGGAGGGAAGAGAGGAGAGAGAGACACACACAGAGACATGGAGACACAGAGAGGCAGAGAGAGAAAGAGTGTAGAGCTGCTTGGCTTGGGGCCTTCTCCTCACCTTTTGTAGCAGGGTGGGGGCCCCTTGGTTCTGTTGTGGGATTAGGCCCGAGTGCTGATTGGAAGAGGTCAGGGTTAGAGTCCATCAGCCCAGGGGCCAGAAGGGATGAAGCATTGGGGAGAGGGGACTTACCCTGGGTAGGAGCAGATGCTTTTCTGTGCTGCCCTGAGAGTTCCCCATTCCTGCTCCCCGCCTGCACTGAACACCTGGGACCAGCCAGCTCTTCTTTGCATCCTTTGACCCTTCTGTGCCCAAGAGAAAGGGGTAGAGTGGACTCCCAGTCCAGGGCTCTGGTCAGTGTGACTACCATGCCCTGTTTTTCCTCTCCAGCTCTCGCTGGGCCTGCTCTGGGCAGTGTGAGGGCACTTAGCAGCTCTACAGGGCACATCCCTGGTGTCCCTAGGGTCCTCTCCACCCGTGGCACCTGTGCCAGGCCTGACGGCTCAGGATACTGGAAGGCGTGTGTCTGTCTGGGTTTAGGCCAGAGCTTGGTTCTCTTGCAGCTGGAGGAGAACCAGGTGGGAACAGAACTGGCCTAGGATCCCTGTGGGAGGAGGCGCTTATAGTCTGGGAACCCAGCCCTCTGGTGTCAGCTCTGGGTCCCGGGATGAAAGTCTCACCCTGGAGTCCTGGGGAAAGAGGGGGGCAGGGAAGAGTTCTGGGAACAGGGGTTCCTCCCTCCCTGCAGGTGCTGTGAGAAGTTCTATGCCCTCACAGTCACCCTAAGTCCATTTCATTCTCTTTGGGTCGCTGGGAGGTGGCCGTCAATCTCTCTCTCCATGGGCTCAGGGAGCTCCTCCTCCACCCTCTGCCCAGGTCACACAATAAGCACGTGGCTGATCAGGTACCCGTCTGTCCCTTATACTGGAGGTAGGGTCCAGGGGAACGAGTGGGCATGGCCATCTGTATCTGGCATCTGGAGTGGGGACAGGGAGTGCTGGGTCTACTCCTGAGGTCTGGCACTGACCTTCTCTTGGCTCCTCCTCCACTCTGTGAGTCTGAAGAGGCCCTCTCAGAGCACCAGTCTCTCCATCCTGCCTGCTACCCATCCTGAAATCCTGGGGCAACTTCCTGGGATTCACCTCACCTTGGCCAAGACTCTGGCACTCCATGAAGAGGCTGAGCGAATTTCCTGGCCTTCCCAGCAGGGGGCGCCCTACCCTCCCATCCTGTGTCCCAGCGCCTGTCACGGCCAGTAGGCCAGAGCAGCAGGGTGCTCACTGCCAGAGTTCCTCCATCTGACAGCTGGACAGGTCTGCTGGCTCTGGGGAAGAGCTCCAGGCATGTCTTTACCTAGCCTGCCTGGTCTGTGTGGCTTGTGGCCTCCCATGTGGTTGGGCATAAGACTAAGGCCGGGAGGCTCCCAGGTCCCTTCCAGGATACGCCTGGGCCTCCTACCTTCTCCAGATCTGCAGAGAAAGAAGGGATCCCGACATGTCAGAGCTCCGGGACCCAAGGCCCCCCTCAGGAAGAGAAGGAAGGCCTGGGACATGGCTTGGGTTGCGTGGTTCCCAGTCTGTGCAGCACGGCTCAGGTGTTTGCTTGGGAGGGGCTGGTTGGATTCTCAGGGCAATGCTGCCTCCACTTGCCCTGCCCTGGCCACCACTGGGCAGTGAACCATTGGGAGGTTGGTGGCAGCTGCACTGGGCTGGGGAATCCAGAAGGCAGGCATTTTTCGTACCCTCACCCAATAGACTCCATGGCCCTGCTTCAAAAGTTTCCACTGCTGCACCTGCCCATGGAGGACAGGGTTGCTGCAGTCTGCTCTCCAGTGCTGCAGCCTCCAGCCACGTGTCCCTACTTAAGTTGAAATGGAAGAACCAGACGTGGTGGAACACATCTGCAATCCTAGCACTTTGAGAGCCAGAGGCAGGAGGACTGTGGGCTCCAGCTCAGAGTGGGCAACTTAGCAAGACCCTGGCTCAAAATAAAAGATAAAAAAGGGCTGGGGACATAGCTCAACGCAAAGGTCTGGGGTGTCTCTCCAGCGTGAAAGCAAAACAAGGCAGAAACTGAACACGGACATTCGTATAACAGTCACCTCCCCGGGGGCCCTGGCCGCGTTTCCAGTGCTCTGGGGCCGCGGGTGTCTGCGGGTGATGAGCGGGGGACGTCCCACACTGTGGCTTTGCTTCCAGACAGCACTGGTCTAGGCCCTCAGTAGCTGGGGCACTTGTGTCACTGTTGGGGTCTAAGGAGCCAGGAAGCTGGAAGGAGCAGGAGTATGAGGTGCTGCTGGCCCCAGGGAGTTGGTGAGGGAGCCGGGCAGGGGACAGGCGGTGCACTCCTCGGGGTGTGTCTGGTGGTCATGCGGGTGTGGCTCTGAGGTCTGTGTCTGGTCCCCGCTGGCTGCTCCCTGGCACTGCTCCCCACCCTGCTTCCAGGCCACACCCTCCTTCTGCTGTGATGTTTCGGCCCTGGAATGAGCTGACCTGGGATTAAATCCCCTGAAACCATGAGCCAAATGAAACCGCCCCTCCTTCAAGTTGTGGGTGTCGGGTATCGTGTCCTGGCCACGGGAAAGCTGACTAACACGGGAAGTCAGGGACGAGGCTGGGCCAGCGCAGGGCATGTGGGCCGCAGGGTGTGGACAGGGCAGCCTTGTGTGTGTGCCTTAGCTTTGAGCATCCGCACAGCCATTTACAACCTGGGAAGAATCATTCCGTCATGGAGAGAAGAGAGCCCGAGAGATGTCATACTCCTGGCTGTGCTGACTGTCCATGTGTGACCTCAGTCACTTGGTCACCTGCTTGGTGAAGCAGAACCACAGAGTCTCTGGGTACTGGGGGCTGAGTGAGGCTTGGGGGAAACTGAGTAACTGCATCTGCCCACAGCAAGAAGCGGCACCGAATGAAGCCTGGCACTTCGGTCCCTGCGGCCCATGGCCCTCTGAGGTGCTTGAGTCCTACCTCCTTGGTTCTTTGAAATTATAATGTGTGTGGAGTCAGCTTCCCCGGGAGGATTTGAGGCAGCTAACCTGTTATTTTACAAACAAGAAAACAAGCTCTGGGAGGTTTAGGGACTGACTCAAGTCACATCAATCCCAAGCTTCCTGATATGTGGGCCAAGAAAAGTTTATAAACGTAGCCTCAGCCTCTCTGCCCCACCTCCAGCCCCATCCAGTGCGGCCATCCTCCAGGGGCCTGAGGCTGCGCTGAGGGGAAGATGGAGGTGGGGCCAGAGGCTCAGGGGAGGCGGCTGGGGCAGAGGAGCCTGGCGAGGGTGGAGCTGGGGCTGGGTGTCTGGAGGGGGTGAGAATGGGAGGACTTTGACGTGGTCCCTACATCCTGTGAGGCCCATCCATGCCCAGAGAAGGAGTCCAGCAGAGCCTCTGAGCAGCTCAGTGACCTGCCCAAGGTCACACGTCCAGTTTATTGCTGGCCATGACGGCTTTCCCTCTGCTTCTCTGAGTCCGAGCTCCAGGAGCTGCCCAGCAAACACAGCCAGTGGTCTCTCTAGCACGGGGGCTCTGGCAGAGAGTGACTTCCGGGGGCAGTGGGATGTAAGACCCTGTCCCCATCAGGGAGAGTTACGATCTGCGCACGCGGGGTGGGGGGTGCTCCCAGCAGAGCGGCTCTTTGATGGGTGAACCCTGCTTTGATCTCCTTTTGAAGTCCTGGCTTCTGGACCAGCGACTTCATGGGCCTGGAAAGGGGGAGATGAAAGGGCAGGGGGAGCCCAAGAGGGAGAGGGAAGGGGAGGGGTCCAGGAGATGGAGAGAGAAACAGATGCGTGAACCAGAACGGGAAAGCAGGCAGCTGGGAGAGGGAGGAAAAGCTGGCTGGCAGGAAAAGGGGGCTGAGGGGAGGAAGTGCTGAGGGCAGCCAGGAGGGGGCCAGGCCAGGCCAAGGGGGAGAGGAGGGAGGGACTGAGCGCTCCTCACCACCACCCCACTCTCAAACCCTCCTCCTCCCCCAGAGAGGCTGCTCGCTGGCTCCGCCACAGCCAGGTGTTGATAAAGAATGGTCTGGAGCCCGAGCCATTCCCTGGCCCCATGGGTGAAGAGGTCACACGGGGACTTTTCTTGGGGTCTGCAGCTCAGGGCTGCACCCCACTCAACAGGCAGGGGCGGATGTGGGGGAGAGTCTGTGCGGTGGCTGTGCACCTGCTCCCATCTGTCATCCGAATTCCTCCCGCGGGGCTGCCCCGGCAGGCGGGAGGGGATCAGCATGGGAGGGGTTGGTTCCCAGCCCCGCAGCAGCCTCCTCCCCCTCCAGACCTCCGCACCCCTGTCTTGCTCTGTACCCACCCCCCATGTGCCCCGCTTATGACACCCAGTTCCTTGCGACTCCTCCCCTAGGGTGGGTACCCTGTCCAGCTCTTGTCAGACCCAGACCCCAAAAGAGGGTCCCTCTGGGGTGGGGACACCTCCCTGCCCCCACCCCCGGTTCTGCTGAGGGATGTGTGACAAGTGGAAGCCAATGAGGGAGGCAGCAGGACCCTCCCTCCCTTGGGTTTCTGCCAGGAGCCACCCGGATTATACCCGCCCCAACTCCGTGTGTGCTTCAGTGGGCCTGGGAGGGTGTCCAAATTAGGTTTTATGAGATTAATGGCATTTTTCTGGGCCCCCCGGCCTGCCTCCTGTGGTTGGGCCTCTCCTGGGGCCGGACCTCACAAGAAGCTGCAGTAGTTGGGCTCCAGGGGCTGGGAGGGAGGCCGCTCTGGGGAGCCCAGCCCTCACTTGTGCCCACAGCACCTTGTGCTGGGAAAGGGAGGGTGAGCCACACACCCCAGGGACAGCCGTGTGGGCTGCTGTGGGGTCCCTGCTTGCCCTCGGCTCTTTTCTTGCCCACACCTATGGGGTGAAGGGTCAACACAACTCACCCGAAGGGTGGCTTGAGGTGATACGTTGCCAAGGCGCAAAGGCACAGGGACAACTGAGTGTTATAGGGAAGACTATTGGCTGGAGTGGGTCTGGAAGCCCACCTGGCTCCTGGGGTTATTCTGCAGGGTTCTCTGCAGAAGCCTGTCTTGGGGCCATGCCCTTGCATCAGCCCTCACTGGAGCTGCCAGCTGCCAGGTCTGTGGGACCCTCTGTTGCTCAGCACTGGAGCCTCTCCTGGCCAGTCCTACCTCTTCCATCTTGTCCTTTTTTCTGTCCCCTCCCACCCTACTGATTCCCCAAATCAACTCAAGCACAAGAGCTCCAGGCCAGACGTCTCTTCTACACCCTCTACCCAAGCAGCAGCCCTAGGCTTTCAGTTGCCCAGCTGTTAGGGTCTTTGGCTTCTGTCAGCCCCTCAGGGTGGGCGTGTTTTCTACAACTGCTTGGATCTCACTGTGCCCTCTGGTCAATCTCTGGGTCTCTGCTCTGCAGACTCCGTGTAACTTACAGCATGTTGTAGGGCCCAACTGTGGAGAGTGCACTATTCTCACTCTATCCTGGTAGAGCCATCAGCTCCCCTTCAGTGTTGGGCTTAGGGTCCAGAACTGTTCACTTTACAGGGAGCCCCTTGAGTCCAGTGAACTCCCTGAGTACCAAGTCTTAAACCCCAAGTTGCTGGGATGGGTAGTTGCTCAGTAAAAGTTGATTGACTCTAACTTCATCTGGGTCAAGGGAGATCAAAGGGATGTGTGATTGTACAGCCTTGATGTTGGGGCCCCCTTGGCAAGAAAACAGAGTGGAGCACCCAGTGTCTGGTGAAGGGTGAGGGCTCAAGGTTGTCCATGATGCCAGGAGCCAGGCAGCTTCAGAGAGCCACAGAGGGATAAGGAAGGTGGCTGGAGCAGCAAGGAGTCCAGAGACAACAGGGTCTATTCTCCGCTTCACATGGAGCAACTGAGGCTCAGAGAGAGGGGAGATGATGTGACCGGGGAACATGAGTTAGTGGCAAACACAGGGCTGCAGTGCAGACCTGTGTGCTCCTGGTTCCTGCCTAGCCCCTCCCACCTCCCCCTTTCCATTGCCAGAGCCCCAGCCTCACACCCCTCTTGTCCTCCACACAGTTGGAGCATAGGCACTGCTGGGAAGGATGAGGAGGGGCCCAAAGGGCAGGAGCTGGTGGGCAGGGGTACCTGAGTCCAAAGCAGCATGGGCAGGCTGTGAGGCAGCACGCGCTAGGGCGGGCTCAGCTGAATGGTGGCGTATTCTACCACCTCTCCGGGCCCTGGCTCGGTGGTTCCTGGCCCTGGCGTGAATTCCATGGCTGAGGTGTCCAGCTCTGCATAGCAGACATCAGTGTCCTTTGGGCCAAGATCCTGGGAATGAGGAAGAAGGGGGAGATGGTAATAGGGAATGGAAGCCAGGCTCGGGACAGAACCCAAGGCCAGGCATTGGGGTACCGCATGGAGGTTGGGGTGCAAAGTATGGAGGACCAGGGAGGGAAACCACGAGGAAGGGGACAGAAGAGAGAGAACCAGAAGGCTGAGTGGTCAGTGATAGCAGAGAACACAGAAGGGCTGAAGAGATATGGACAGTTACATCTCCTAGGCACATAAATATGTGGTCTGCTGGGCTCTGACCTAGCATCCTGGAGATGGGTGAGCGGAGGCAGTGAGGTGGCACAGGTTTCCCTCCTGGCCTCACTGTGCTTGGCTCTGAGATGATTCAGGCCCACCCTGTCATTACCTGCAGGGGAGAGACAGGTGGGGAAAGGGCTGTGCCAGCCTGGGTCACAGTTTTCAGCAGAGAAAGGGGGACAGTAAGAGGAGTGTGGGGTAGAGCACCTGGCTTTGAAATTTAGTTGGGTCGCTGGCTGTGACTTTTTGCGTAGATTGGTCAACCCATCAGGATTTCCATGTGTAAATGGGGAATACAACTTACAAGCATTGTCATCTCTAATTTCAGAGCCCAGGGCTCTAACCCTGCCTGGCTTTTCAGTGTCACTGTGTTACTGGGCTCTTAGTTTGATGTGGAAATTGTTAGAATAAATCAGCAGGCAGCAAGAGGCTCTCCCCACCGTCACTGGGATCCAGCACCACTGACCACTTGTGCTTATGCGCACAGAGCTGGCCAAGGGCAGCTGGGGTCTCCTAGGCCAGTAGGGCAGGATGCTGAGGGCAGGATGAGGGGTCTGTGCTATTGGAGGAGCCCCTTTAGACTGATTTTTACCTGTCACCCAGGAACCCCTTAGCTGGGCAGCAGACAAGGCCAGGTGTCCTGCTTTGGTTGTCCTCTGGCAGCTCTGTCAGCTGCCTATCAGTGACCAAGATCAGGACACACTGTAGTGCTAAAATTAGTGCAGTTAGCTCCTGATTCCTCACCAGGGGAAGTCACACCTTGACACCTTCTCCCTCAGTCCTCTGTGCTTCCAGAGCCTGGAGGAATAGCAGGTAAAGGCCCCTATTTTCCAGAAGGAAGGTGCCCTGGAGGGAGGTTGGATATATAGAGTCAGAAGGAAGGGGAAGGGGCAGGGAGACACGAGTTCTGGGTCCCACTCCAAACACAGAGGCCTGGGAGGGTAGCTGTCAGTGGGAGAGGAGCCCATGTAATCAGGGCCTCCTCGGGTGGTTGAATTTGCTTTGTCCTGTGGCCACAGGGCAGGAAAGACTTGAGCCCACAGCAGGGGTCCCTTGATGGGAAGGATAGCTGTTCCTGAGTGACAGTGTGGAACCTTCCTGCAGAGGGAGGGGCAGGGCACCGGGATTGTGTACGGTGTTCCATGCCCCCCTGGTAAGGCAGGAGCAGATGCCCCTCTTGTCATGTCCATTATCAGGAAGATACCCAGGGATGGGTGTCCAGTTGGATGGGAGGCCAGGGTGTCCTGGGGCTGCCCAGACCCTTCGGTGCCACTGAGGTATCTGCAAAGAAACAATCACCATCCAGAAAACATCTCTCTGTAGGTCCTTTCCAAGTGAGTGCCATTGGATGGGCTACATTGGCTCGGACCACCAGTAAGGCCTGGGAGATTGAGAGGTGACGACAAAAGGTTGTTTAGGAAAATCTCACCCAGGTGAGTGGACAGGGTTCTAGGGATGGTTTGGGACCTTCTATCTAGCTGGGTGGAGGAGCGTTCTCCAGATTTTTACACAGATTCCAAGGATATGGGGCTGTCCAGTGAGTCCTGAGCATACTGTCTTCAGCCTTAATAAAATCTGTTTCAGCAGTGACCTTTGACTTGCTGTGTGATACCAGGAGGGATGCAAGAAAGCAGGTAAAAAGGGTCAGTGGAGATTTGGGCCTGGGCTACTTACTTTCCACTTAAAGCAGGAGCCGAGTGGAAAGCCGGGCATAGAGTGTGTCCAGCACAAGGCAGTAGCCCAGTGATGACCTGGGAATACACTCTGGTGGAGGGACATTGTGCAGGCATTTGGAAGAGATGCAAGAAACAATACATATCAGTGTCATGCGGACAATGATATATAAACAATGAAAACCAAGGTCCGGCCAACAGTGAGAGCTCAGTGTGGGAGCCAGAGACTCTCTAGTAGCTTCAAGGAGGAAAGGATGCAGCTGAGGAGCAGGACTCACACAGCTTGAGAGGGCCTCATCCCCTCGACTGGCAGGGCCAAGGATAAAGCCCTGGGCAGGAAAACCTGGGAACCTGAAATGGAGGTAGGAGGTGAATGGAATGTGCTAGGTCAGGAGGACAGGAGGCTGAGGGCAGGAACTCTGAGAGCAGGCAGAGGTGGCTCCTTCTCTAGTTAGAGCCGGTCCATGCTGGAGGACACAGCGAGGTCCTTTCCCAGCAAGATTTAAAGTGCTCCCCTCTGGAGCTACCCTCCCACCTCTGTTCCTGGCTGAAGATTGATATTTAGGGCCTCACATGACCCAGCTGGGGACATGTTGGACCTGGTCACAGAGGAGAGATTACATACTTTGGAGCAGGAATTGGTTCCATTTTGGAATTACATAATTTGGAACAGGAATTTGAGTAGGAATTGGCCGGCAAGCATGAGCAGAAGCCAGATGTTACAATTTGTGTCTAGATGTTCCCTCAAAGCCCTAGGGCAGGTAGCCTGTATGCAATATAAGGGACAGAAAGAGACTTGTCCCTTCTCTTCTCTTGTTACTTTTGCTGTCTTTTGCCACCATGAGCTGTTGCCCCTCTGTCATGTGCCAACCTGCCTCGGAGCCAGCTAATTATGGACTGAAACCTCTACAAACTGTGAGCTAAATAAACCTTGGTCCTTGGCCTGTGGGGTGAGAGGCAAGAGTACACCTCTAAAGCTGCTACCCATCAGCCAAGAGAATAAAATGAACTGATATGGGAGAGATTAATGCCTTCATTTAAGACCTAAAGGATGCAAGGGTGGTGGATCCTTTAGTATCTTCATTTAATTCAGAAGTCTGGCCTCTTCAAAAAGCAAATGGATTCTAGAGGATGATGGTTGGTGCTCTGGTCTGAATGCTGGCATCCCCTTGAATTCACATGCTGAGACTCTGGACCCCATAATGGTAATACTAGGAGCCAGAGCCTATAGGAGATGGATAGGATTAGTCTCTTATATGAGAGTCTGAGGAGCTCATCTCTCCTGCCACCATTGGAGGACACAGAGATTCACCATCTATGCACTAGAAAATACTGTCTTTGCCAGGATCTGAGTCTTCCAGCCTTGACCGTGAACTTCCTGGGCTCAAAGGCCCAAATGCATCCCTCTTTTTATGGTCACCGAGCTGATGCTATGTTATAATAACAACCTGGACAAACTGAGATAGTCAACCACTATAACCTCAATCAAGTGGTAGTCCTGGTCACAGCTGCTAGAGCAGTCTTCTAAATGTCAGCTGAAGGACGGCTTTGTGGCAATACTTTGAAAGGCCTCTATATGGAGCTGTGTCCCCAGGAGGGAGAATTCATGGGTCTGCAAATCAAAGGATGAAATCTAGCAGCAGTGACTTTCCATCACTCTCAATGACCCCCTGGGGGACTTTGTGTTTCTGTTCTGCAACTTCAGGTTTTGCAGTGTGCAGAGTCCCATTGGGCCATTGGGCTGCTGCCTGGACACTGGGACTCCATGTGTTTTGGAATCAGCAGACAAGAAGAGGACTCACGTGTTGATAGGGGTAATTGACCTCAACCAGCAAGAGGGGTGAGGATGGCTGCACCATACTGAGGATAGGTATGGTTTGCTTTGCTGACTGCATGAGTGGAGACATGCAACAAGCCTGCATGAAAAGGGACTCAGTCTTTGGGCTGGAGATCTGGGTCATGCCACCAGACTGGCTGTGGCATGCTGTGGAGGCAGAAGAGTGAGTGAGGGGAGGAGAGAGTAGATACGGAAAGGAGAGGGGAAGGGTGGGTCTTGGTCTTCAGGTCTACCACAGCAGAGGGGTCCCATCCCTCCATCGTGCAGGAGGTGCTCCCTGAACCCAGAGGGATGAAAAGACGTATGTGACTGTGGTAGCTGTGGACATGCGTGGCTCAGGTCTCCTGTGATGCAAGCATGGTTGACTGCAGCCCTGTGTGCTGTCTCTCTGGATGCACCTAGGCACTGTACTGAGGCCGCACCTGGCCCAGACTCCTCCCAAACCAGAGTGAGCAGGGTGGGCCCGGCTCAGGTGTACTGCTGTGGGACACAGGCGTTCTCTAATGACACAAGGTCAGACTCTAATGACAAGTCCTCTAATGACAGACTGGCCAGGCTGTGCTGTCATCCTGAGATTTCCCACATAGCCCTGTTTCCATTCTCCTCTCCTATCATGGGCAGACCGACCGCAGCACTAAAGATCCCTCTGCCTCCTCCTGAGGCCTCCTGTGTCCTCACAAGTGCCCCCAGTGGCTCTTGCCTGTCTGATTTCACCGTGGTGTCCCTTCTTGGGGACCCTGAGCTGGTTCAGTAGCTTGGGAACTCTGCCCTCCAAAGACCAATGAGTTGAGTCTTCTGCTTCTAGCCTGGGCTGTCTGTGTTCATAGGGCCGAGGAGGAGGCAGCCCTTTTACTTAAAGGTGAGGTCATGTCTCCTTCCTCCTCTAGACACCAGCTGTTGATCCTTTCAAATCTTCCCTGAGATCTACCGAGCTCTCCAAATAGTACCTGCCACCCAAGAGGATTCCTAGTCCAGAAACCCTGGCAGACACGGAGAGGAGTGCCATGCACTAGTTGGCACTTGGGTGTGTGTGCAGCATGGACCTAGACCATAGAGGTAGGGGGACCTGGGACTACTCAGGCTGGGGACCCTAAGCTTTGATGAGCCTCAGGTTGCTGGACCCCTCCCCAGTCCTGCCCTGGAAAACAGGGCATCCCTCTACCTCACTCTCTATCACTGCTTGTTGAGAAGGAGAGTTAATGACAACATCAATAATGTGACTTGTGTACAAGCTGTACTGACAACAAACCAGAGTGCAGGGGATAAATTTGTTGCTGGGCCAGTAATTGCTCTGTGAGCTAAGAGGAATTACACTTCATTTGGCAACATCAAGGAAATTTCCCCAGAACCCCAGAGTTTCCTTTCCCCTGGGTCTTCCACATGCCACCTCCACAGGCCATTCTGACAGGCATCAGTCCACATAGGTGCCCCCTCACAGGGCCCTTTGGCTGGTGCAGGACACATGTGGAGACACTTTCTTTGCACCATCATCTGGCTCTTCCAGCCCGTAGCTGGTGGGTACATGTGACTCTCCCAGCAATTTGTCCCAAGAGTCTCTTGAATAGTTAATCTCATCTGTGGATTCTGTCAATGTACCTTGAGCAGAGCCACGTGCTGAGGTCCTGGGTTCTTGGGTTCCTCTGAGAGGAGAGGAGGTGTGTGTGTGTGTGTATGTGCACACGCATGCACGCGCGTGCATGCATGTGTGCACAGGGGAGCCTTCGTGTGAGTGCTGTCCTTGAACTGGTGCTTCCAGGAATGGCCTGGCTTCTCCTGATCCCCAGGGAAGGCTGTGCATGCCAGGGTGAGGGGGCAGCAGTCAGAGCAAGATGGGAAGTTGTTGGTGGGGATTAGGGCCAGCTGCAGCTGTCCTGTTACATCACAACGATTTTTATGCCTAGCCTGGGCCCACTCTACAGGGGATCCTATTGGAATCTTCCGTGGCTTTCAAACTGCTAACCTCCATCTCTTCTCCCCCATGCCTCAGCACCCCCACCCCCTTGCCTGCACGGCTCTGAGAAACACGTTGGACTCCTGACTAGAGACCGAGGGAGAAGGCCCATTTGGCAAGTCCTGACTGAAGCAGGGCTTTCTCTTTTCCAGAATAGTGGGTCTCCTTTCTCTATCTCAGCTCACACACCCCTAGGGCGATCTTACCTATGCTCTGGGCTCCTGGAGCAGAGGGGCAGCTAAGGAGCAGACCCAGGCCTCTTGCTCTACATGGTCAGCCTGAGGCCACAGAGGGCTCTGTGTCCACTGAGCTGCCCCTGGAGGCTCCTGGAGGCCTCCTCTGGGGTTCTTTGTCTCCAGATAACTCCCTATACAGCTGATTTTCATAGTGGCAGCTGTGTGGTCAGCGCCTGAACTTGGGAGTCAGAGGACACGGAGTCTGAGCTGTGCTTTCCCCAGTTACTTCTGGGTGATCTGGGCAAGTTTCTTACATTCACTGGCTCTCAGTTTCCTCATATATCTAGTGGGCAATGAAAGCATTTATCACATAGACAGCAGTGAGATTAAGAAGAACAGTGGTTGAAAGGCAACTAGCAAGGTACCTGCCACACGGTGAGTGCTCTGCGCTACCCTTGTGACTCCTCTGTCACAGCTGGCAAGGCCATATGGCACAGCCTGTGCTGTGTGATGCACCATCGGATGGGGGGTGGAGAACAGCATTGGGTCACCCAGCCACTGTCTGAGGAGTGGGTTTTGTATCTGTCCACAGGAAGTTCTAGTTCATTCTCAAGTCTGACCAGTTGGTGGTCTTGTGCTTTCTGCATAGTATCAGAAGGTGGAGATGGGGCTGGTCCTCTGGGACCAGTACCTGGAAGGGAATGTGGCCTCCCTGGGAGCAGATTTGGCTCCTAAAATGGGCCTTCGTTGGCACTGCCAGCCAAGAGGGAGGATGGCTGCAGTGTGGAGACAAACGCTTGGCTCGCTCCCCATTGCCAAGAGAGTGAGTGTTATCTTTAGGCCCAGGCGCTCTGGCCTGGGTCTCTGGGTTGGCGCTATGTAGGTACCACCCCCGGGCCCCAAGTTTGCTAACAGGAGAAGGGTATGGGCAGAGGAAGCCTCTATTCAAGTAGGTGCTGATTCCCTAAGCAACTGGGAGTAGGGCCAGGAGGAGGGGAGATGCTGGCTTTCTGGTGGTCTTTGGCAGCAGCTGGAGATGGGGGTGCAGGGTAAAGAGCTGGGGGTGCTGAGGGTTGGAGGAGATAGAGCTGGCATTGGTCTGGGCTTAGCCTCACTGAAAGTTCCATTTTCTAACCTGGCCTGTCTATTGTGTAGCAACCTCTTTGCTCAGGGTGTCTGCAGGGTCTCTTCTTGGGGGCCTCTCTGCCCTGGCCTCCTCTGCCTCCTTTCCCTCTAAGATAACTGAACTCTTGCCTAAGCCCATGGATCTAGGCTGGGAATACTGTTCTCACAGTTCAATCCTCCTTACCAAGGGGTGGTAGGAAGGGGAGACCCCCAGGTCGTAGTAGGGGGGCTGCAAGGGTGGTTTCTGTAGTTCCTCTTCCTGCTGCGGCTGCCTCTCTGCCTCCAGGTGGAGACTCTGGAAGAGAAGGAGATGAATGCTCCCCAGCTGCAGGTGGCCCTCTGGTCTGACTGGGACCCTCTTGCCAGTTCCCAGGCACCCCATGCTGGTGTCCACCACAATGTTGACTATCTCGGAGGGCACAAGTGCAACTTAAGCCATCAGTCTTGCTGCCTCTCCCAGGGGTCAGCACCCGGCCAGGCACCTGATAGTGCTAATGAGTCTTATAAATGTCTGAGTGGACTGGAAGGTGGGGAAGAGGTTCCCGGGGGGCCCTGGGTGGGAGGGTCCCCGTTGGTTATCTCTCAGGATGGGGGTGGGGGAAGGTTGGACATGGGCCAGTGGGAAAGGGTCCTTGGAGGCGCGATGGCTTTGTTCAGGTTGGGCTCCCTCCCTGGGGTCATCTCCATTTTTCTCCTTGTCTCCCATGTCTTGAGGCCCCATTGTCTGGCATCTCAGGCCCACCTGGATGTCTTCAGGTACAAGGTAACTGTCAGGAGGAAGCTCCAGCCTCTGGGAGGGAGACAGGTCAGTCCTGGGGGACAGAATACAGGTGAGCTCAGCATAGGTGTTCACATGGGAGTCTCTGCCCTGCCCGGGCCACCTGACCAGTACTGGTGTCCACCAGTCATGATGAGAGACCTGAGGGCCAGGTCTTCCTGCGCCAGGAAGCCTTCTATGTGGCCAGATGGGGGCAGAGGCTGAGGGTGACCCACGCATCTTTCCCAGGTGTCTCTGTTCTGGCCCAGGCCAGTCTGACCCAGCCAATTCAAGGTGTGAAATTCAGAGGATGTACCTGGAGCCCGGAGAGTGAGGACTCAGGTGCCGAGTGTGGACATATAAACAAAACAAAACACAAGACAACACAAAACCTCAGGCCATCATGGTAAATAATATTTGTTGCAATATTTTTAAAACAAAAATTAGCACAAAAACCCATAAGGAACAAAATGTCAACATTTTAAATGAAGACAGAATCAGTGACAATGGCGTGCTGAGTCACATTGGATCCTGAGGCAAAAGAAAAAAAATCAGTAATTCTAATCTTGTCTTTATTTAAAGTGTTAGTATTTTGGTCATCATGAATTTTTGCCATTCATTTTGATTTTTTAAGGTGCTCTGTTAAAACTGGGGATGGCGGAATGTTCCTCTAGCTCCATCTATTTGGGAGGCTGACTGGGAGGTTTGCTTGAGACCAGCCTAGGGAATATAGTGAGACTCACTCTCAAAAAAAAATTGCATTAAAATATTGTTTATTGTGATGATCAAGGGTTTCTGCTCTCCCATAACCTTTGTTCCTCTGGCCCTTGGCCTGCCTTCACTGCTTGTCATGGCTGGAGGAAGGTAAAATTCTGCAGGTTATTTAGTCTCTTCGTGCCTCGGGTTCCTCACCTGTAAATTGTGGGCTGTAATTTTGCACCTATGTCTTTGAGTTGCTGTGAGCGTGGCACCCTTGAGGGTTTTCCAGCCAAAGGGCAGCGCCCATCCCCCAAGTGAGGGAGCACAGCAGCGCCCTCCCCCCCAGGCTCAAATCCAGGTGTTCTGTGTCCGGGAGCCATGAGAGTGGGTAGAGGAACATACCTGCCGACACTCACTCACCCGTCACTGTCTGTCCCCAGCTGGCTCTTCTGCTGCTGGCGGTATAGAAAGAGGACAGCGAGAGCCACACCAAGAATGAGGACCAGGGCCACTGTGCCCCCCAGGAGCCTCAAGGCACTTCCTGGACCCCTTTGGGGCTTCTCTGGAACCAAGAGATCAAGGGAGAGAATGAGAGAGAGAGAGAGAGAGAGAGAGAGACAGAGACAGAGAGAGACAGAGAGAGACAGAGAGCAGAAAGAGTCTCAGGTGAGCCAGGGAGACTGGAAAAGGAGGGCAAAGAAGCAAACAGCAGTCACACCCCAAGGCTGGACCCTCTCCCTGCACATTCTAACTGTGTTTTGATTCCACGGGGCTGGCTGTCCCATTGGAGGGTGCAGGACCTTTTCCTTTGGCTCCCAGGGCTATAAACACTGAGTCTGTCTGGCCCTGGAGTGGGGAGTGGTTGGGGGGAAGGGGACCCAGGGCTGGAGGTAGGGGGCTCCTTTCCCTCATTCCATTCCTGGCCCTGCAGGGAAGATCCCTGTTGACGAGTTTAATTTCCTTCCCCTCCCCACCCAATTAAACACGCAAATGAGGTAATTGGAGCTTTGCCCTCACAGCCTGGAGAGAGGGTGGGGATCATGGTGGGGTGTGAGGAGCTGTGAGGTTGGATGCAAAGGGGCTCCCGGAGGGTCCCAGGGAAGCCGTCTCTGTCTGTAGGAAGGAGAGGCTGAACACCCCAGAGGGCTGCAGCCTACGGTGAAGGACACACCCAGTCTGTGGGAGGAGCGGGACTGGTGGGGGGGGGGGGGTCTCTCCACTTGCTCTGTGGCCGGGCAGGTCACTCAACCTCTCTGGGCCTCAGAAGAGAAAAGGCCCAGTTGCAAGTTTGCTGAGCTGTTTCTCAATGTGAGCTGGAACCACCAGGCTATTCCATGGCCAGGACATTGACCACTTTCTGGTTGTTCACATTTGGTGCCTGAAGACACAGAGGGAGCAAGCTCCTTTGTGTTCCTCCCTCTGCTGGGTTCCATTTCTCACCTCTCACCTTCCCAGCATTCAGGGAGGGAGGGAATGAGGAGGAAAGATGATGTGCTCTCTTCTCTGCTTCCTGGCCAACCACCGCCATGTTTTATATGATTAAATACAGAGAGTTCCTGAACAGAGATGCTAACCTGCAGTTTGCAATGAGCATCATGGAGCCAATTTTCCTAAAGTGGGATGGACTAACATCTCTCTCTCTCCCTCCCCTATCTTTCCCTTTAGCAAACATGCATGCAGCATCTGCAGTGCCCCCCAGTCCTGGCCCTGGGCATAGTAATGCAGGGAGACCCAAGAAGAAGCAGCAGGGGTTCCTGTCCTCTGGGGCAGCTCAGGCAGGGAGGGCTGGGCATGGCATCCAGCTGTGTCCTCCAGCATGAGCAGCATCCATTCCCCAGGGGTCTCAAAATCCTTGCCCGAGCCCCTATATGGTGTGCCACCAGGGCTGGAGGCTCGTCACAGATCTGTAGTTTAGAACAGGCACTCAGTTGAAGGATGGTGAAGGCTTGGAGGCGGTGAGACTGGTGGCAGAGAGGCTGGCTAGGCTGCGACCACAGCTTGGGAGATGCTGGGGATGGTGCTGGAGACGGGAGGAGACTTATTAGGAGGAAGGAGCTGCCCAAGAAAGATTGCAGAGTTCAGAGACAGGGCGAGTATCGGCAGGAGCTGCTTTGTCTACAGGAATCTCTCTTCCCCCCTCTTTTCCAGGCCAACCCATCTTCCACGTTTAGCTGGCCGCCATTCTCCTCTCTGCCTCCTCCACCGCCATGGCTGTTCCCCTGCTCCTTCCCCAGTACCTCCTTCTAGGCCTTTCAGGAAGATGGTGAGATCCTGCCTGCCTGGCTTGGCTCAGGCTTTGTGCTCAGGAAACACCCGAAAGATCCGCACCCTGGCCTAGAGGGCTCTCTCTGGGAGAGGGTCAGCTGGGCTGCTGGACTCTCACCTTTCGCCAGGGGGCGCTTTCACAGAGAGCCCTGGGCCTGGGGCAGGCTGGTGCTTGTCAAGAGCTGGGAGGGGGGAGGGAAATGGTCATGATTAGTACGAGTCTCTTTTTTTGGCTGGAGGAGTACAGACTTCTCTCCCCTCACAGCCAAACCAGGGCAGGACTCCAGGCCCTCTGGCCAGGCAGGGGAGGGAGACAAGGACTGGGAATTCAGCCTTGCTTGCAGGAACTTCTCTCTGGCCCTTTCAGCCATCTCCCCTCCGGGCCCCTGGTACCACTTTAGCAAGTAAGGGAGTGAGCTGTCCTGCTAGGGGGTCTTGTACCATCCCTGCAGTGAAAGCAAAAAGAAATGACGAGTGAGGCTGTGAATGCACGTGTGTGGGCATTTGGAAAATCAGGGCCAAAACCCCAGGCTAGAGTGGAGAATTCTGATTTTGTTCCTCCAGATAGCCTCCTCTCTATGTTCCGCCTCCTCTCTGTTCCGCCTCTTACAATTTGATCGTAACCCCCAGCCCTGCATGATCCAGCTGCTTAAGCCTCACCTTGGTGGAAGAAATACTAGCAGAGAAGAGAGGAAAAGTGGGGACAAGAAAGGGGAAAGACGAGGAGGAGAAGTTGGCTTTAAATCCGTGGCATGCCAGGTGCCATGGCTGCTGCCTTGGCCAACCCTGGGCTTGTTTGATCTTCATATCAAACCTGTGAAATGAGATAATGTCATTCTTGATGAGCAAGACCAGGTTCAGAGCAGTGAATAACTTGTCCAGGGTCATCCAGCTGGTCAGTGGCAGGGTGGAGGGCACTTCTTTGAGATCCTGGTGGCTCACTTGGCATGGACCTGCTACCTCCCTCTCATTCCTGTGCAGACACAGCCCTCCCTTCCCCCTCCCCCAAGGGGAGTCCCTGGTTGCTTTGTCTCTGAGCCTCCCCTTGACAGCTGTGAGGAGGGGGCCTGGCACTGGCCCCAGCTGGAGCCCTGGCATGGAGCCCCCAGACACTCTCTGGTTACACCGTGACAAATCTGTTCCCTCAGTTCCAGCTCCACAGGATTTAGGGCAGGCCCTGTCACCTGCAGTTTGCAGGGTCTGGCTGTGAGAAGAGCCTGGGCTAGGGCTGCTGCCTGGGGCCCTAGAGAACTGGGGACAACGAGAGGAGGCGGGGAGGGAGGGGCCTGCGGAAAACTCCACTGCCCCAGTTCCTGGTGTGTTGCCCTGATTCTACTGAGAGGGCTCGAGGAGGTTAAGTCAGCTGTCTGGAGTCCCACAGCCAGGACTACCATGGTTGAACCGGAGTCAGAGTGACTTCCTTTTTTGAAGTTGATGGTGCCATGCTGTCCAGGCTGGTCTCAGACCCCTGGGCCCAGTCAGTCTGCCCTTCTCAGCCTCCCGCATGGCTGGGGCCATAGGTGCGCATCGTGACCCAGCTCAGGTCTCCCTCCGAAGTCCCTCTTTCTCCCAGCTTGTCTGGGCCTGGTTCTTTCCCTGCAGCTCCTCTGTTGGAACAGGGCCAGCTCCGTCCCTCTTCTGACTAACTCTGCTGTGACCCTGCTTGTCTCTCGGGATATGCTGGTAATTCCTCAGCTCACACCTGTCACAGGATGACAGTGTGCTTGGTTTTCCTGTACCTCAACTACTGGGAAAGTGAAATGCACATAAGCTGAGAAGCACAAACCTGGTTCCAGCCTGGGGCCTGCAGACAGGACAGCCAGGGGCTTTTGGCTTGAGACCTGCCCACCTTGCAGGGAGCCCATTGGGGAGCCGGGGAGCCGAGGAGCAACCCAGAGCCCACGCTCACCCTCTTTCTCCTGCCACTCCCCGGCAGCTGGGTTTCCGTGTCCACTGGGGGAGGAAGCAGATCTTGACCTCCTTCCCGGCTGCTCCCTTGCTCTCTCATTGCCCCTTCTTTAGGTGGACAAACATACCCTGAGTGCCTAGGTGCCAGGGCTCTTGCCCCAGCCTACGGGTGGGGATCAGACGCATACACAAGTAAATACCCTATTTTGAGATTCATGCCTCCAGAGAAGCTGCTGTGGTGGTGGGAGAAGCAGGGACTCTGCATTTGGGAGGCTGGGTGTTTGGACTTGGGGTACAGTTAGCTGGAGAAGGGCTGAGCTCTCTGTCCAAGCCTCAGCCCGAAGGTCAGAGTCCATTGGCCACTCTCTATCCGGACATACAGATGGGCTCCTTCCTGCTCACCAGAGGCAGGGCTTGTAGGAGGGCTCTGTGGTCTGGGCCAGCTTGCTCTGTCCCAACAAACTGGGGGCAGAGTCCAGCGGTCTTTCTGGGTACCCTCGCTCTCCAAGTGCCAGAGAGAGGCAGGACTCCCAAGACTTGTGCTCCCTCTTGCCTGGTACTGGGGATTGAATCCAAGGTCTCCACACTAAGCTACGTTGCCAGCCCTTTTTTGAGGCAGTCTTGCTAAGCCACTGTATTGGCCAGGCTGGGCTTGTGCTTGAGACCCTCTTGCCTCGATCCCCCGGAGTGCTGAGATTGCTGCTGTGCACCAAACCTGGCTACCAAGACGTCTTAATTTGACTGGGAGAAGGAAGTCCAGACTGCACAGGCCAGAGACTTGTGACCAGGGCTGGATGAGGTGGTAGGGACTTAGGGCTTCCTGCTTGGCCTTCCATGGCTTGGGTGCCACCAGCAGCTGTCCCTGTGGCCTCTGCACCAGTTCAGCTGCCCCTCCGCTCGCTAGGACCTCCTCAGCTGGGCCATCAGCCTGTGCACCCTGCTCACCTGGAGCTTGCTTCACCCTCCCTGTCTTTATGCGTCTCAGTTCTTTTTTTCCAGGCTTCCTGAACTGGCTGCTGTGCCATCACTCTTGGGGGGTGTGGGTGGGGGAGCCCCCTCTACTCCACCAAAGTGGACAAAGCTCTCTCTCCTCTCTTCTCCAATTCAGCTCTTTCTTCTGACCCTGTGTGTCTGAGCCCAGACTGGGGGGGTGGGGAGGGTCAGCTCAGTGCTGTCTTATGCAGCTAGTGACTAGGTGGCCCAGATGGGGCCAGGCCCTACACTCTTCTCCCCTTGGCTACAGGGCTAGGTTGCCTGACCTGCTGTCCTACAGCCTGTGGTGGCCCTGGGCTGGAGCAGTGGAGAGCCTCCTGACTGGCTCACCCCCGCTGACTTGCCCTGGCTACTCCCACTGGTCTGCTCTGGGTGCACTTTGGCCTTATGTCTGTCCTGGTGGAAGCCTCAGTGCCATTAGCCTTTTCTCTTTGGTCACAGAAATTGCTGCGATTCTGAACCTAGCTGGTTGTCACTTTCAGTCACCTTTAGACCTCTGCGATGGTGGGGCAGACGCGCTGGGCTCTGTGGCCCTGACCACCCTTCCCCCTTGCCACTGGCTTCCATTCCATTTGCCTAGAGCAGGCACAAATTATGTAAAGTGCTTAGCATGGTGCCTGGCACATAGTTAATATGTAATAAATGATCGCTATTTTTGTGATTAGTTATTCGATAAATAGAAATTCACGGTGGCGGTGATGCTGGTGGCGGCGGAGTTGCTAATGAGAATGATGCTGTTGTTGCTGCAGCTGCTGCTGGTGGTGGCAATGCTGATGGTGATGGGGTGGTGGTGACAACAGCGATGACAATGACGACGATGATGATGACAATGGACGATGATGATACTAGCTCTTCTTCCCTCCCTGGCTTCTTTATCTAAATGCTAGTGGCGCCTGAAGCCATCTTATCACAATATCGATTGTATCTTACGTGTGATTTTCCCTACATGATCCCATCCCATCTCCACCCCGTGTGTCTAAAGACAGACCTAAAGCAGGCAGGTGAAATGCCCAAGGTCACACAGTCCATTGCTGATGGAGGAGAGAGAGGAATCTAGGCCTCCTGATTTTCTTTTTCTTTTCGTTTTGGTACCAGAGATCAGACTCATGACCTTGCGCTTACCAGACAAGTACTTGAGCCACTGAACTAACCCCCAGGCCTGGGCTCCTGATTTTCTGTGCAGTTTTGTCTGACCTGGAGGACAACCCTTCCTGGAGCCATCTTCATGCCTCTGCTGTCTCCATCTCCCAGTTCACTTGCAGAGGACAGGCCAGCTCAGGCCAGCCCAGCCTTGAGCTTCTCACTTTCTTACCAGATACTCCTGCCCTCCAGCAGCCCTAGGGTCTCATCTGGGAAGTGGGAATGACAATGGGGTGCTTGTCAGGTAGCAGAGAGCTCCATGCTAACTAAGCCTTTGTCCTGCAGGGCAGGGATGAGCCTGCTCCTAAGCCTGCTGACATCTCTGACCCCTCCTCCCCTCAGCTTTCCTTAGTTCCTTCACCACTGACACCCTCAAACCCCAACCCATCTGGGCCTGTGTGGGCTTTGATTGAGGGGTCAGAATGTCCCAGTGTGTGTGTGTGTGTATGTGTGTGTGTGTTGGAGGTAGCAACTTTCTGCTTTGCCTTTCATACTCCTTCCATCTGGAATTCTTTACCCAGTATCTGCCAGGCCCCCAGCCCCTCCCACTAAGCCCTATCACACCTTGAGTTGTCAGGAGGAGGAGGAGGAGGAGTAGGAGGAGGAGGAGGAACGTTTAAACTGGGCCCCTTCAAGGTCAGGCCCAGATGGAGAGAGTTACTGAGATTTCACACACATTCCTGGAAGAAGAGGGACCATTTCCCTGTGGGGACCCTGCCATGCAGGGAAGTGACTCCAGCCCTTAGGGAGGGAGGGGAATGAGTGAGTGTATCACCCAGCCAGGCGGGAAGGGATGGGTCATGGGGAAGCCATTTCTCTGTCACATACCCCTCCCTCTCAATCTGCTGGGTACCCAGGTCCCTCTCCTCTGCCAGCTCTTAACTCTCTTCTCCCCAGCTCATTTTGCAAAAGGCTGACTTGGGAAAGGGAAGAAGCAAAGATCAGAAAAGGTGCAAAGTGCAGCGGGAAGACAAATGGCCTGATTCTCCACCTCCTATCAGTGTGACCTTCACTGTGCTGAGCCTCAGTTTTCTTTATAAAACAGACAGTAGAAATGAGTGAAGAGGGCTGGACATGGTGGCACAAATCCGTAATCCCAACACTTGGAAGGCTGAGGCAAGAGGAATGCTGCGGGTTCGAGGCCAGCCTGGGTTACACAGTGAGTCTTTGTCTCAAAAAACAAAACAAAACAAAACAAAAATAACAAAAACCAAACCAAACCAACGAACCAAACAAAAGAATCAAAAAATAAGAATGAGGAGAGATACATTTGCTGTGCCTGTTATGGGCTGGCCTGTGTAAGCCCCAGGAGTAGGAGCAGGGCTAGGGTTCTCATATTAGTATTGAGAAGTACGGCATTGTAGGGGAGAGATAGTTCTCACATTTGCTGCATGGTGGACTTGGTTACATGCACATGAGTTCCAGAGTCTGCAGCACTAGGAAAGCCCTTCCTCCTCATCCTCCACTATGGTATCACTTGGAGCCAGTGTCCAGCATCCACCAGGAAAGCCGAGTGCAAAGAACCCAAGACTGTTCCCACAGAAACCAAAACTTGGGATCAGGGGCACTGAGGAACTCACTGGGTGACCCCTACCCTGTTAAAATCACTGGGCAGAGCTGCCTCTGTAGGGAGGTCCTTGGGAAAAAATTCAGGGGTCTTTTCCAGGTCCCTTTACTCACTTTCCCACCCTCAGCTGCCCCAGTGTGCGGGAGCTCTGTGTCCCCTGAAGCTTTCTGGTTGTTTCCTGCGTAGGGCGCCAGTGGGTCATCTAGCCTCAAAGGAAGTCTCACACTATGGCTTATTCTCCCGGGGCTCAGCAGCTAATCACAAAAATAGCAATCATTTATTACATATTCACTATGTGCCAGGCACTGTGCTAAGCACTTTACAGAAGAGCTAGTATCATCATCGTCCATCGTCATCATCATCACTGTTGTCACCACCACCCCGTCATCATCAGCATTGCCACCATCACCCGGAAGGCCTGGGTGGTGGCAGAATTAAAGTAGTCGGATCTGGCTCCTGCTTCCCTATTTTGGGGGGAAGGAGTCCGTGGAGTCAGGAAAGCGTGAGCCCCAGGACTTTGGGAGTGGATTGAAGGCTACAATAATAAGTGGATTCCAAGCAGGTTTTGCCCCACTGGGCCAGATGTGGAGCTGCTTTGGTGGGTGGGAGAGGAAGGGAGCACCTGTGTTGGGGGAAAGGACCTATGTGGGGACCGGGGGAGGGACAGCAGCCCTGACTCTCCTAGGTCTCAGAAGCAGCCTCTTCTCCCTGTTCCTGCTCTCTATTTTGGGGGCTCCACAAGACTGTTATTACCCACCCAAGCCCCAGAACCTGAATGACCTAAAGAGTAGCCTGGGGACAGGTCACATCTCCAGCTCTTTCAAGCTCTTCCCTTGTTCCTCCTCTCTAGAGGACCTGGCTCTTAGTGATCTCAAACTCTTGAGCTTCCTACCATGAGCCACCACTAGTAGGGACATTCTGATTGAGGACATCTAGGATCATGTAGGACAACATGAGCACTGTTCGAGAAAGTGAGAACCTATTTCCACCCAGGTACAGAATCACTAAACCCTATGAAGGAAAATGCTGCCCGAGGACAGCCTGGATGCTGCCTGAGCTGGTGGCCATTTTCATCCAGGTCACTGAGGAGACTGAGGTGCAGGTCTGCAGTGTGTCCTTCTGGGCCAAGGTGTCTGTGTCAGAGCTGCACAAGTCTGGGCTTCCCTCCACATGGCCTGGTGGATACTCATCTTCTCCTGGTGCCTGGGCTTGCTCTTGACAGGTGATAGGGCCAAGTGTCAACACATGCTGGGCTGTGCTCATCTTGGTGAGCCTCACTCAGCTATGAGAACAAGAGGAATTCCCATAAGGGCACCAGCTGACCTTGGAACTGTCCCAAATGTATTTCTGGGGTGGCAATATACAAGGCTTGATCCTGGTGGTGTCTGGCAGCCTCAGCCTCTGCTTTGCCTGGGGAGGGCTCAGGTAGTGGGGATCCTACTACTGGCTGTATTCTGAGCAGTTCTGTGAGTCTTCTTGGTGGGGAATAACCTTGAAAGGTCATTGCATGATGTTCATTTAACATTGATACAGAATTTCACAGCTCACAGGTCACAGTGGGCTTTCAGATGTTTTTACTGTAGTCCTAGGAACTATGAGGAGTAGGAGTAACAGTATACACTGTTACACAAATGAGAAACTGAAGCATAAGACAGAAGTCATCTTTCCAAAGTCACATAGAGGCAGTGGCCAAGTTTGCCAGGATTTACACTTGGGTCTTGAGGCCTGCTGAGCCAGAGCTGCTCCAACTTTAGAGCACCCACATTTCTTGTCTTCCACTTCTAGTGTAGAGGACCTGTTCACTACCATATTGCCTTATTGGACTCTAGGCTACCCCTGCAGGGTATAGGAGGCAGACAGGTGAGTCTCTATAGAGAGAGCATCACCCTCAATGACAGCAGGACACAGTAACATGATAGATAGAAGCTCAGTTTGGAGGTTAGAAAGATTTAGGGTTCCAAGGTCCCAGGAAGGGATGGGCCAGGGGGAACTGTTGCCAAATTCAAGAGACCAGAGAGGCCACAGAAGAAACAGTATGATTTATTTTAAGTGTACACTGACTCAGCAGACTCATGTCCAAAAGACTGAGCCCTGAACAAAGGAAGGACTTCTGTTTTATGTGTGTTACTGACAGGGTTTGTCTTCTTAATGGTACAAAACTTGTAGGCAGGCAAGTTTACAGAAGTAAAGCAAAGGCTATTAGTTAAGCTGTGATAATTTTGCAGTTTATCATATCCTGGTGATCTTGCTTGGGCAAAACAGGATGGCATGGAAACAGGGGATTATAAAACTTTACTAAAGAGACAAAACTTAACACTTTTATCTGCATTAGAATGAAGAAAAACAGTCACAGGGAGAGGAAAGTCTAATGGGGAATTTGCTTAGGTTGATAAAACTTACTTTTCCTCTTTCAAAGACCTGCTTCAGGACCTCAAAAGCTTAGAATTCCCAGAGCAAAGAGGGAAAATCTAAGGGATTGTTTGTCTTCCTGGTATGATGGGTGTTCATGGTCTAGCTGTCTACTCCTTTGAGCAGGGGCCCTCTGACCCTGCATTGTGCTGCAGGTCCAGGCAGAAAATCCTCCACAACAAATGAATATGGAGAATAATCTCACCCTGGTCCAAAGGGATTGACATGAGAGGAAACTGAGGTGTATAAATTCTCATGTTAAAATGCAGTGTAATTCAGTATAATTTCCCTGAGCCCTGACGAGGTAGAAGGCACAAGTCCAGCCACCTCAGAAGGAATTCTGGTTTTAAGATTATGTGTTTGGAGTGGAGGGGGAGCTGTAGACTCTAGAAATCTGAGGAACTTCAGGACCTGAATGCATTTATAGAGGGGATAAGGGCAGGGGTAGTTTGATACTAGCGTGGTGGAAACCTCAGAGAGATTTGATTAATTTTTTTACTCCACCCAAAATTGCAGGGAAACAACCTTAAAAAGAGAAATGGGGGTAGCTGGGCTCTGGATTCTTATTGGAACAAAGACTGGATGAGGTCTGCTTTGGATTGGGAGTGGGCAAGGGGATGAGGTGGGCAGAGTATGGATACAACAGTTTTGGGGTGCACAGCATCTCACGTGTCCTTTTTGGAGCTTGTGATGGAAGCCTTAGTGTCTCCATTGTATAGACGTCCCCCAACTCACCAACTTATTGGTGGCACCTCATTAGTGATTGAACTCAGGCCCATGTGACTCTGAAACTGAGTACTTCCTACCCATGTGTGTGTCTGGGCTGTGATTCTTGAGCACTACTCAGGTGAGACTATGTTCAATAAGTTTAGTAATTTATAGGCCAATGGAAAATTGTGAGCTGTGGTGGTATTTTGTTTAATAAATGATATTCGACATGGATTATTGGAAATTGTAGCTCAAATCTTTTTTTATTTTTCTGTGTAGCTCAGGCTGGCCTCAAACTCACTAACCCAGACTAGACTATACTAATGGCAATCCCTCTGCCTCAGCTTCCCTGGGTGCAGGGATTACAGGTGTCCACCACCACAGCTGACTAGTTCAAATCTTTATTGAAAGTTTCTGAGGAAGTAGGAAGGGTAAATTAATAAAACAGTGAGTGAATGAACAAATTAACACATTTTCTTCCAGAAAATTCTAAGCCTTATTATGGTCTGAATCCATAAGATTCATACATTGAAATCCTGCTCTGAAAGTCTGTTTTGTTTCTTTTAGAGGGGAATTTGGGTACAGTGCAAGGAGCACTTGGAGTGCATTCAGAAGCCTTATGTTCAGGCTCTGAATCTACTACTTTTCATTGTGTGACTTTGGGCAGAATATCAAATGTCCTTGAACTTCGAGGTCATTGTCATTGGCTAATAAGGGTTGTGCAGACCCACTTCTTGCTAACCTTGTGGGGGACTGGAAAGGTACAGACTGCCAGAGTCCTCCTCCTGCACCCATGGGGCTTGGCCTATTCTAGCTGATGCTTGCTGCAAAGATGTACATGGAAGCCTTCACTCGTCCCAGCATGCTAGGTTCTACTTTTCTGGAGCATTTCCGTTTTACCAAATCATCTCTGATATCATCTTTTCTAGGAAATCTTTCTTCATGATCCCTGCCTGCCTCTGATGACTCACTTTGATACTACACATGATTCCCACAGATTCAGGCTGTGCTGCCTGGCCTGGGCCTCTTGCTGCTTTGTAGGTGAACTGAAACTTGCATGGGATTTTTGAGGAAAGTCTGATGTGGTTCTCCCCTCCTGGAGTTCTGACCGCTGAGGCCAGGCAGGGCTTTCTTTCTAGTGCCCTTCTGGTGGCAGTGACTGACAGACGGCCGGATTGCGAAGTGGTTTGAGGCAGGGCACCTGGGGCCAGACAGTCTGTGGCTGAAGCTCAGCTTCCCCACCTGCTGACTCTGTGATTTTGGGCAACTCTTTTAAGTTTTTCATTTCCTTCTGCCTTAGGGGTGGAGGTAATAGTACCACTGCTTTAGTAGGAGGAGTTGGATTTAATATTATAAGACACTTTGAGTAGTGCCTAGTACTGAATGATACATAAATCTTAGCTATTATTGAAATATCCTGAGTCATTCTGTGATTGGCCAATATTATATAAGAAAAAAATTTTTTTAGACAGGGACTCACTAGGTAGTTTAAACTGGCCTTGATCTTGCATATTATGTAGCCCAGGCTGGCCTCGAACTCCTGTCTCAGCCTCCCTAGTGCTAGGATTACCAGGCATGCACTACCACATTTAGCTAGAATTCTTTCTATGACAGTCTCCTAGATTCACTTTCTCAATTTGAGAACTGGGGAAAATGATCTCTGAGTTTCAATCTGGTTCTAATGGTTTGTGCTTTTAGCTCTATGTATCAGTGAGTTCCAAACCTGCACATTTAACCAATTTCTAATGGAAAGTATTCAGAAAAATTATACCTATACTGAACATGTACTGAATTTTTCTTGTGTCCTTATTATCTTCTGAATGTACATTATACATGGTACAACTAAATATGTACATAGTGTGCTAGTCAGCTTTCTCTCACTCTGACAAAATACTTGAGATAACTTAAAAAAAGGAGAGATTTATTTTGGTTTGCGGTTTCTGAGGGTCCAGTCTACGAATACGTGGGCCATTGTGGCAAGACATCATGGCAGGGAAATACATGCTGGAACAAAACTCTTTACCTTATGACAGAAGCAGAGAGACTGGGAGAGCAAGGAAGAGGCCCATGACAAAATATATCCTTCAAGGCATGCGCCTTTGACGTCCTTCTTTCTGTAGGCTCTACCTCCTGAACTCTCCACCCCTTGCTGATAGCGCACTCAGCTATGAACCCATCAGTGGATTAATCCACTGATCAGGGTACAACCCTTACAAGCCAATCATCTACCCAAGGCCTCCCTTCTAAATACTGCTGTGCTGGAGACAAAGGTTTCAACACACAAGCTTTTGGGGAATATTTTTGATCCAAACCGTAGCATGTAACACTTACCTTGTATTAGATATTATAAGCAGTGTAGAGGTAGATGACTTAAGGAATACAGAAGAACATGCATAGTCTGTATGCAAATCCTATATCATTTATATAAGGGGGCTTGAACTTCTGCAGATTTTGGTATTAGAGGGGCTGGGGAACAAATCCCCCACAGATACCAAGGAACAACTATAATTCTAAAATGGGTAGGTAGATTTCTTGCATGGGATTTGCATATGCTGAGTTGCAGGGACAAAAATAGGGCACAGGTCAGGACGTGGATGGGCCCGGGCTTTGGAAAGGAGAATCAGGCCTGAGGGTAGAGGGTAGCAGATGTTCAAGGGCCTCCCTGGTGCCATCTGTTTTCCATCTGTTGGGGAAGGTCAGTGCCCACTTTCTGGGGCTCACACCATAGCAATTGATGCTGTTTCATGAAAGCTCTTAAGAAAGGAACCTATATTTTCTATTGATCAGATCTTCTGGGAGCAAACAGACACCCTCCTTGGAAGAAAACCCCGGAGACAGATCATAGACACAGTTTTCTTGGGGGTCTGACTTCCCCAATTGCAGCATTCTTTAAGTGATGTCAGAGGAAGTGTGGGGCACCCACTTGGGGTACCCACTCTGGGGGACCATGTTTTTTTCCTGTGGGAACCTCTTTTCTGCTCCTCTCTTGTAGGGTCTGGGATTGTGTGTTTTGTTGGTAGGGTGGATCCTCTCCCTTCTGTAGAGGAAGAGAAAGTCTGGGGCTCTCATCAGCAAGGAGAGTGAGAACAGCCTGATGAGGCCCGCTGACCCCTGCCCTTGCCACTGCTGACTCCTCAGGAAGCTGGCCTGGTCACTATGACCCCCAGGCACCTGGTCTCAGCATCAATCGCAGTAGACAGAGGCCATGGGCTGGGCCACAGTGATTCATCACTGTCGGGGCTGCCCCAGAACTCAGGGACCTGCTATTCCAGCACTGTCCCTCTGTCTCCCGGAACAGCCCAGAGAGGCTCCCAGAATCCCATCGCCGCAGCTCTTTGTTTTCCATGCAGAGAGGATCCATGCCCCAGTCCCTTCTGTCGTGGACTCAGAATGGCAAACAGGCTTGCTCAAGGTCACCTGGTGAGAAGTAGCAGAGCTGGAAGTGGAGCTCACTCCCCACCCTTACCCCTCTCCAGCGTGTTCCTTGTTTCCTGCCTGAGGCCCACTTCTGACTGGCCATCCTTCTGCCCCAACCCATTACAGTCCTAGGTGGAGATGCACCAGGTGTGGCTCATGGTCCCTGACCTTCTTTTGAATTCCCCAGGAAATATGCATTGCTTAGGAATCATGGGGAGCAGAAGGAGATTTCCCAGCACTCTCTACTTGGTGTTATCACCATGACACCCTAACAACTCAGGTTGGCCACTGAGTCTACACAGGGATTCCTGCTTCCTGATGCTACCCCTCCCCTCCTGCTCCTCTGGGGTTCTCCCAAAGCATTCATCATCCCCCATCGTCCTGAATGGGAGGGCGTGTCAGTGAGCCATTTTCTTGACCTGAGAGTGGTAACACAGGCATGTACACATGGAGCTGGGCATCCAACATCTGTATGCTGTACCGATGGTATAGCATTGCTCAACAGCAAAGTTTAAAAACAGAAAATAACAAAGTACCAAAGACTTACGTGGGATCCTGGTAATCCTCTTGCTTCCCTTTTTAAATTTTATTTATTTTTCAGTACTGGAGTTTGAACAAGGGCTTTCACATTTAGCTCTTTTTCATTTTTTAATTTGAGACAGGGTCTCACTAAGTTGCTAAGTTGTCTAGGCTGGGCTTGAACTTGTGATCCTCCTGGTCTCAGCCTCCCAGAGTGCTGGGAGTACAGGCATGTGCTGCCATTCTTGGCTTTTTACTTCCCACTCCTTTTGGCGCTGGGGAAAGAATTCATAGCCATGCATAGACTGGGCAAGCACTCTACCACTGAGCTACATCGCCAGCCCCTGAAGTCCTGAGACATTTCTACAGGTGAAACTGGAGGATGCGCTGGAAGTCTTTGATTTGGAGTAAAAATGGTCTCACATTCTTGCAGCTGGCTCTAGTTCCCCATGCGTAAGTGTAGCGCAGCTGGGGATTCCGACCAGGTGCTAACCTCCATGCCTGCCTGTATCCCTCCAACCAGGGGGTGAATCATTTTTGGGATGGTGCAGATTAGGGAGGATGAAAGCTAAGAGGATGGCGGCCACCACCTAGTCAGGATGGGGCTGAGCTGGAATGGGACTTGGCAAGTGTCCTAATACCCGATGCTGTTTCCCTGACAGGTTCTGTTTCTCTGCTTAGGGTAGACACAGAGTAGTGAAAATTACAGCGAGAAATAATACTATGCTAGCTAAAATTGATTAGCACCCAACCTGTTCCAGGCATTGTGTTATGCACTTTAGAAGAAGATTATTTTCCTTTAATCCTTCCAGAAGCCACCTGTGGTAGACGCCATTCTTATCTGCCTTACAAATAACTAACTCTCCATAAAAGCCATCTTTATTCATCCCAGCAGTCTATTTACATGGATTCAAAAATAAAGTTCAGGGAAAGGAATCAATTTGTCTAACATCCACATAGCTGATCAGTGGTGGAACTAGGGGCTGAATCATGGTCAGTTTGATTCTACAGTCCTGTCTTTTTCCTTTCACTATGTTTTTTTTCTACATGTCTGTGGTACACTGCACTGATAGAATCAGCATCCAAGAGTACTGTCACAGACTAGAGTGCTGAGCCAATCCCCAGAGATACATGAAAGTCATCACATTTAGCAGAAGCGCCCAGGAGAGGTTTATTTGCCCATCCAAAGGCCTGTCCATCCATCCACCCATCCAGCCATCCCCATCTACTCTGAAATGTAGCCACCTCTGTATCCATGGCAACATCATGATGTTAGCTAGCTATGCCTGCCATATAGGGGTGGATAGGCCAGGTTCCGGGAGGACCCACGGATAATCCCTCTCTCCCCTACCCCCTATTCCCCGCTTATTAGATCAGTTGCAGCGTACAATATTTTATGTCTCATTCATTGAAATGAGAGGGAAACGATAGTACTTTTTTTTCAGGAATACCTGAAACAACTGGGACTTCTAAAAAAATAGATTTTACTTCTTAGAGTAATTTTAGGTTCGCAGCAAGATTGAGTGAAAAGTACAGAGATTTCCTGGAGACTCCCTGCCCTCACGTGCAAACAGACTCCCCCACCATCAAGGGTTACACACCAGAGCAGTACATTTGTTATAATCCAAGAAGCTTCACCAACGCATCATTTCACCTGCACGCTACAGGAGCCTGGGCTTGTGCAAGGTTGTACTGAGTGCCTGCTTTGAGATCCTGCTTTCCTGTGACTACTGTCCAACTGCACCAAGGCCTGAACCCAGACTCGACTGACCCCCAAGCATAGGCTCCTGACAGCTGGGCTCCATGAGGCCCCATGACTGCCAAGTAGGGCCAAATATATGGGCAAGTGGCTTGGCAAGGGCTTGCCAACTCCTGCAGTGCTGTTTTGCGAGGCCAGGCTATGTTATTCTGTGTGGCCTCACAGAGAATGCCCAGAAAAGTGAGTGAGACTTGGGTCAGGGACATTTTGTTTGCAGAGAAGAATAGCCCTGGGGTGGCAGGGTTCCTCCAAGGACTAAAAGGTGCTGCTGCCAGAGGCACATGGCTGGTAGGAGGGCAGTCCTGCCTTGGGGCTGCACCTTCTGAAATGTCTGTCTTGACTCTGACGTTGATAAGTTTAGTTTGGCCTCAACTCTACTGAGTATCCACTGTGTACCTGCTCTGGGTTGGGTGCTGGGGATGAACAAGCCATGACCCCACGTCTCAGGCTACAGTCTAGCGAGGGAGGAAGCTTGCATGGTACTATTTGTTGTTGGAGGATATGGGGGGCTCCCTCAGAGCTGAGGGTCCTGGGAGTATTATAAAATGAAGAAGAGTTGGCTCTTTCCACTGAAGGACCCCAGCCAGAACTGGGGCAGCCAACCTCAAAAGGTCTTCAATCACTGGAATAGGCTCTCTGGGGACATTCGGGACCAGTCTTCAGCCAAGCAGAAGGGTTTAAAGGGCACAGTCCCTGCTACTCCCAGCACTCTCAGAGAGTCCTCTCCCATCTGCCTGCCAGGGCCATCATAGAACTGTCCCCCTCAGGAAGCACATTTACTAATTTCAGGAAGGACCAATTGAACCTCCTGCTCGGACTTTAAACTCAAAATTCTGCTCTTTCTTCTGGCAGATTCCCAGTGCCTGGGAGTGGAACCAGAAGACCTGCTGCTCTTGGTGTATAGCTGTGACTCCCACCTGGACCCTACTTTTCCCTAGGTGGTGGCCTCCACTGAAGTCTCTGTCATCCAGGATTCCAAGTCTTGGAGGTGACGAAGATGAAGGTGACCGAAGATGACAATAATAAATAGCATATCTGGCACCCAAACCCATGTGTTTAACTCACCAGATCCCCTTACCAGAGGACTTGGTGGGCTCTGTCATCAAACCCATAAATAAGGAAAGAAAATAGGGTTTGGGGACCTCAGAAGCAAGCACTAAAGCAGAGCCCAAGGACCATTGCCCAGAAGCTCCTGGCCAGGGGAGCAAATGTGGAAGTGTTCTAGAAGCAGGACCCACCTGCTGCCACTTTCAAGCCATCAGGGGCCTTTTCTCCTTCCACTACCCCAAGATCCACATCCTTCCCATTCTTTCAAATCATCTCAGAAGCCATCTTTTCCAGGAAGCCTTTGTAGATGAGCTGATGAATGGTTTTCCACTTAACACCAAATGTCATTCCTACTAGCCCAGTCTCTATCCCACTGGGGGCTGCTTTGTTGGGGAGCAGAAACTCATGCCATGTCTAGTACCTCTGACTGCCCTAGGAGTTAGGCTGCCACCCGTCCCTGGGGCTCCTCTGGCCTCCTACTGCTCCTGAGACACGGCCTTGCCCTCGGGCATGTACAGTGCATGCTTTCTGATCATGTGGATGGGCCAAGCCTGTTTCTCTACACCTCACCTCTCCGTGTGCAGCATGAGTGCATTGGGCTAGGATGGTCACTTTAAGAACAAGTAACGGAAGATGCTAAATTCTCGTCTGCCTGAAATTCTCTCAGCTACATCTCTCTGGAGAACCCCTCCATATTCTTCAAGATCCAGGTGAGATTGCATCTCAGATCCCTTCAAACAAAACTATCAGGCCCTGTCCTGTGCTACCACATTGCTTTACACACGGTTCTGGGAGAGCCTGTGGTCAGCATGTGTCGGCTGTTCTGGAATCTGGGAACCCAGGATCTCTGAATTCTTTGAGAAAGGGATTATTAGAGCACAGTGCTTGGCTCAGGACGATCACAAAAAAATGTGATCTAAATGAAAGCATCCATGAGTGAATAAATGAACCCCTCAATTCATCATGTTCATCCCTTTAACAATCTGCAGCCAGGAGCAGGTAGGTAGGAGGTCTCCATGGTCTCCAGAGAGGAGATGTCAGGTATCTGAGTTCCAGGCCCAAGGGTCAAGAATAGGGCAAACACGGGTGGGTACCTCCCAAGGGAACCTTAGCTACTCAGGCAGGGGCTGCTTCCAGGCCATCCAGTTTTGGGGCCTCTGCTTTGCTGAGTGGAAGTGCCAGAACTAGGACAATGACTGGGGTTTAGCAGAAGGAGAGCCTTTATGAAGTGGCGAAAGTTTGTCTGAAATCTGGAAGTGTGGTCTCAGATGCCTGGTGTCTTCAGTCTGGGGTGTCTGCAAGGAGAGCCTGGCATGTGGGCACTGAGGCTTGGGGGAGGGACTGGGCTTGGCTTTTCCAGAGGAAGCTCTGCCTGCAGAGGCTGTGCTGGCGACTAATCGGCTCACCCTTCTTCCGGGCTGCAGCAGAAAGTCTTGGCTAATTTGCCGGAACGCTCTAGTTAAATGCCAATTACGACATTCTGTCCACCGCTCTCTTCCAATATATTAATAATGTAATTAAGCATTTATTGCCTGCACAAATTAAAAATTAACTTAAATGGACAGGCTGGAAAAGTGAGGAAGTGACCGCTTAAACAACTAATTTGCATCTCATTCGAATATCAACATCTAAACAGCCCTGTCCAGGGTGCTGGGCTTGGCCTTGCAGTGAGGGGTTTAGCCAGCTGCCAACAGCTGCTGGTTTTCCTCCGTGTGTGATTCTGTCTGTCCGTCTTGCCCCAGTCCTAGGTGTGGAGGACACAAAAAGCAGGAGGGCTTTCTGCTTAGCAGGTGTCTTTCTACTGACCCTATGTATCCCTCTTCCAGGGACCTATGGTGTGGATTTTAGTGAAAAGAGAGGCTATCGGGGCTGGATGGAGGAGTCCTGAAGGCCCTGCCTTTCCCATCCCTAGGACTGATTTGTCCTGCATTCCAGCCCAGGAGATGGGAAGCAGATGGTGCTGGTGTGGGGAGGGAGGTGGCCAGCCCCATGGAGAGAAATGGGGGGTGGGGTGGCGACTGGGTTTGGCGGGGGTGGGGGGAGCTGGGTTGCATAGCATCCTCAGAATAGAAGATGAAAGGACACAGCTCCCTAGGGATCTGTCTAACACAGCAGGTGTGACACTGTTGGTTTTCTTTTCCAGAGGGCCACAGGAGGGGACTTGGCAGGAAGGAGGACAGCAAGGAGTGGAGACAGGAGGGGTGAGGCAGGTGAGTGGAGCTCAGGAGCTCTGGGGACAGCCAGTGTGGCACCGGGAAGCACTACTTTTCCTTAAAGGCTTCTCAAGCCCCGCTCTGGAAAGACCCTACTGTGTTAGCAGACACCAACCCCTTCCCGTGTCAAGCTGCTCCCTCCCAGATCTTCCTCCCTGTGCGGGAGACAGGTCCACCACGGCCTGGGTGCCTTCTCCTCGGGAACTCCTGCAAGACAGTGAGGTGGACCCTGTCACAGGATACGGGTTCTGAGCATGGGGTGGGGGTGCCCATCTTCTCCCCCACTCTCTTTGCCATGCAACCTTCTCTAACTACCTCCATCCCTGCCCCATTGCAGTGACACAAGGCAAATAGGTTTGTGTTAAACACTTTATTTATAAAAAAGTACATTTTTATTCCTCAGTACATTTTTCAATCCATCTTTTTTTTTTTTAATACAAGTAAAAGGAGGTGATCCAAACACCCCTTAGGTCAGAACCAGGAGAATTCTGAGCTGTCCCTAGGACCAAAGATGAAAATGGTGACGAAGAAACTGAAGCAAAGGAAGCGAGTCACACTCAGAGGTGAGGTGGCAGCTTCTCCTGGATTTTGTTTCCATTTGTACAAAAAAAGGAAAGCCATTTTTCCTGACCAAGCCCATTCCTCATAGCAGGGTCAGAAGAGCAGCAGCAATGGTGAGAGCAGCATGGCCTGGAGCCCTGGCCTCCTGGACATCTCTCCTGCCCCTTGGTAAGAGAGGGTTGCTGTTGGCAACTAGGTCTTTGCCTGGATCCCTAGGGGCCTGGGAGCACCCCGCTCTTCCTAGGACAGGAACACCAGAGTCTGCCAGGCTCAGCTTCCTGCATCCACCTGACACGAGTCCCAATTCTTCTGCCTTGAGGATGGCAGAAAAGTTCTTGGACGGTGACTGGGGCACCTGGGGAGCTGGTGGAGGGGGCGCATGCTCAGGACCAGGGCCCCCAGTGGGTCTCTTTCGGGCCTGAGCACTGGGAAGTCACTGCTTCTCCTTAAAAGCTTCCAGTGGGATATACCAGTTCCTCTGCCATGTCTGCCTGTCTGTGCTAAGCGCCCATCTGGGCATGAGTGTGCACACATGCACACACACACCGGTGCTTGGATCTGTGAGAGGTGTGTGTGCACGCTGTGTGCATGTGTGCTGGGCCTGAGTTGGCTGCACTTGCAGCCTTGTGTTCACTGATTCTGTGCTGCTGCTTTCAGATCCTCTGGTGAAAGGGGACTTGGGTGGTTGCTGCACATTAGGACAATACCAAAATCTGCAAGGAGACATGGGTATCAGGGTAGACAGCAAGGACAGGGAGAGCAACAGGAGGCGAGATGACAACCGGGGAGGCCTTGGCACAAGGAACACCAAGTTTATTTTATTTTCAGCAAAGCAGCTCAGCTCATGCTGGGGGCACAGAGAAGTAAAACATCCTCATCTCCTTGCTGGGCTGGGCCTCCCTTTGCTAGCTGTGTCTGTCACCCAGCATCAGTGCCCAATGTCCCACAAATGTGGGACCCAAAAAGCCCCATCTCCCCAGCCACGTGCTGAGCCCTGGGAGAAGCGGCCCAGTGTGAATGCTGTGCCTGGGCTCCTGACCATGCTGCATGGACCCCACAATTTGTGCTTTGCTTTGCAGAAAGGCCTGGGGAGATGGGGCCTCCTCAGTCTGTCACAAAATGAGGGACAGTTGGTGGCAGTACAGGGGAGACACAGGAGGACATGTTCTTTCTGTCTTGGGGTTCCATAGGGACAGAAAATGCCTCTATCAGGCAGACCCTTCAGCTTGCTTCCCTTTTGCTTGGTTCTCTTGCTGGGGGCAAGAGAACCAAGCAAAGAGGCCAGACTGGCATGAGGAGGAGGGATGGGACAGTACTGTAATACTGTGGGAGAAGCAGCCCAGCTCCTCCATTTCCCTCTGCCCTGTGGCTAACACCATCCTAGAATTTTCTCACCAAGTCTACCTTATCCAGTGCCCCCAGTGCTAAGAGGGCAGAGCCGCCCCAGGGCTGGCATGGCTTCAGACTTCTGCTACGTGGCTACTGGGCGGCCTGGGCTGGGGTCAGGGCAGTGAGGGCTGGTGAAAGTGGCCCAGCTGCTGGGCCCATGCCAGGGCAGAGATGGAGTTCTGGCTGGGGTTCAATAGCAGCACCAGGGAGGGAGTAGGTAGGGGCAGAGGGGCTCCCTTAGGAAGCCTATGGCAGGATGGGCCAGTGCCCGTGGGGCACAGAATAGTCTGCCTCCCTCCCCCAACACTTGCCATTCTATAGAGCGTGACGCCCTGGGCTGAGTGAGCCAAGATCCCGAGAGGCAGGCCAAAGGGCTCCTGGAGCCCACCCCTGTTATCCCAGGGTCCTTCCCAAGGGCACGTCTTCTGGAGGGCCAGGGGCCCTGGGGGGCAGATGGAGGAACTGAGGCACTTGGAGCTGGGAGATGGAGCGGGCTGGGAGGGGCCTTCCTCCACCCTACCCGTGGAAGGCCCTGTCCTGGATGACTGAGAGGAACCCGGAGTCCCGCTCAAGGAGGAAATCTGTACTCGCACCCCAGAGCAGGCACCCAGGAAGCTGAGCAGGGAGTAGACAGCAGGCGAGCAGTGGGCTCCCCTGCTCTGCTACTGCCCTCACATTTTTTGTGAGGCCCTTGATGTTGAAGCTGGCCTTCATGTGCCAGATGCCAGCTGTGCCCCTGTCTACCAGATAGCATGCGGAGCTTCTCCCACGCAGAATTCCTTCTCCACATAAATACTTCTTCACCGCTGACTCCTGGAGGTACTTCTGGGATCCCAGCCCTGACTTTCCAAGAGAACCAAGTGTTGCTAGCACTTGACCAACAAGGGAGAAATCTGAGAAATTTCCACGCTGTAAGGAGAGGTCAGGCCTGCCTGAAACCTTAGAGTAGTGGCATCAAGGAGGCTCCATCCTCACTGTCCTTGGAAGCTTCCACAGGCTGCTCCCATTTTAGCTGGGAAGGGGGGAAGAGGTGGAGCAGAGAGGGACAGGCCTTGGGCAGAGTCCAACCTGGGCAGGGTGTGTGATCTCTGGGGGAGAATAGGCGTCAGCCGAGTGGCGTGTGTGCCTGTACATGTGTGCACGTGTGGGCAGAGGCATACAGGAAGTGTGGGCAGTCCACCTGGTGTCCTCCCCCATGTGGGGAGCAGACTGGGGAAAGGGGAGAGAAGTACCAGAGCTGGGGCAACTGACTCTGTAAACCAATGAGGAAAAAAATGCAAAACCACCTTCACCAGGAAAGCACACTGCCCAGGCTCCAGGTGGGGACCTCGACGGAATCACTTAACGAACAAGACTCCCCTGGGTGCCCTGGAGAAGTCGCACCTCACCCCCTACCTCTTGGTTGCACCGGCTGTCTAGACTGAGGCCCCAAACCCCAGCTGCATCAGCTTATGGTGGGGGTGCTGGGTTCTCTCTCCTTGGGAAGAGGAGCAGCATTGGGTGGTGGGGGTGGGGGGCTCTTCTTCTTGGAGCCCCTTAGCACTCCACCCCCAACAAAGGGAACACAAACAAATTCCAGTGTTGGGGGGCCGGGGAGGACTGGCTCCCCAAACCCTGGAGGGACGCCCAGGTACACAAGACAAGAACAGGACTCCCTACACAGAGGGCTGCGGGTGGGGTCCTTGAAGAAAGGTACAGCAACACCAAAGCCACAGTGGAACACGACACCATTGGGGAGGGCCGGAAGAGGGGGGAATAAAAACAGCCAGGTCAGGGCTGCCCTGGGCCTGCCTGGCTTCTCAGGAGTTCAGGACTGGCTTTGGGTTTGGGCAGGGGGCGAGTCTCTGTCCAGCATCTGGAGGAGCTGGCAGCGGGGCAGGAAGGGGTCGTGCGGGGCGGGCCGGGGAGATGTGGGCAGACAGAGGCCCCAGAGTGGGGCTACACGTACCACTCCTTCTTCGAAATGAAAGACCCGTCGTTCTGAGAAACCATGTTCTCAGCCAAGTCCAGCTGCTCAGGGTCGTACTGGTAGCCCAGAGTCCGGTCCCCGTAGCCGTCCTGACGGGCCTCAGCCTCATCCACTGTGAAGTAGGGCGGCCGCTTGGCGTCCTCGTCGTATTTGGGGTGCGGGCCGCCCACCTTGCGGTCACCCCCACCGTCTTCCTCCTCCTCCTCCTCATAGCTGCTCCCGCCCAGCGGGCCGGCCTTCTTCTCGTCATCCGAGTCGTCGGGGTACTGCAGGTTCTGCGCCATGGGCGGGTGGTGCTGCGGGAGGCCGGCCTTGCTGTAGCCGTTGCCGTACACGTGCTTCTTGGTGCTGTAGTCACCCTTGAAGGTGTGCCGGCGCCGGCGCAGGGCCACCACGATGGCGCCTACCACGATCAGGACCAGCAGGATGCTCCCCGCCACGCCCCCAATGATGGCCGTGGGCACTGGCCCAGCGCGGCGCCCATGCTCGGGAGGAGATGGGGTGTAGGGGAATTCTGGGTAAGGGAAAGAGAAGGAGGGGGACAGTGTCAGTGTCTGCTCCTCGGGACTCAGCAGGGGTGAGGACGTAGGGAGGCAGGGGAGGAAAGGCTGGGCTAGGATACCCGCACCCCTCCCCTCCCAGAGCACAAGCTGCCGCGGAGCCGGTGGCTGGACTGAGACAGGCAAGGGCAGAGGCAGAAGACCCTACTGGGTCTTCCATCCTGACCGTTCTTGGAGGTGCAGCACCTCACCCCAGCCCTAACATAGCGGAGGGGCCCCCTGCGCACCAGCGTAGGTGGGGATCTGCTAGGTGCTATGCACTGTCACATCCCGGAGAGGTAGGAATGCTACTCGTTTCTGTCCCGCACACCAGGGGGAAGGGTTTAAGGTGGTAACTTGCCAGGGCCGCCCAGCTCGTGATGCAGTGTTGCCTGTACCAGTTACCAGTCCCCTTTCTGCCCCATACAAAGCTGGGCCCCAATATTTTCCTCTTGACTACAGGGACTCGGAGCCTGTAGCAGACCAGGTGTTCTGCATCTGTCCCCAGGGCACAGGGAAAATGAGTTCCCAAACTCTGGCTGGTAGATGCCCGGTGAGTGCCAGTCAGCCAACAGAGTGCCAGGAACCAGGGCTGTCTGTGGCCCTTGTCTGTGGTCAGGTCCTGTGAGGCCTGGCAGAGTACAGGGCCAGATGGAGATGGGGGCAGAGGTGCATGTGTGTGCAGCGGGAGGTCAGTACACAGGAGCAAGCACGTGCACACACCCATGCTGGTGTGATGATTCGTGTACTCAGGACACGGAGATGAGGGAGGAACAAAGGGGAAAGGAAGAGAGCAGAACAGGGCGGAAAGGGAGAAAGGTCTGCTGGCTTCTGAGTCAGGCCACAGTATTGTTCTGCTCTGTGCCACGGCGCACAGCATCTGGCAGGGCTTGGAAAGATGTGTGGTCAGGTCAGGCCACAGACGGCAGAGGTCCCAGGGCGAGGCTCAGAGAGGTGGTGCCCAGCACCACCACAGGGTGGCACCGGAGACCATGGCAGGCCCCGGGCAGGCCAGGAGGCTGATGGGGCAGCTCTCCTCCTCTCCGCTGGCCACGGAGAAGGGTCTGCCCTGGCCTGTGGTGCAGCCCCTGGGAGTCTGCTGCAGCCAGCTCACTCCCTGATTCAGCATCACTCACAGCATAGGAATCGAGCGCCCCCTCCTCTGGGTGGGGTGGCTGGAGCCTGACTTTGATGCTGTCCCCAGGGTGGAGATTCTGGGAAGAGGAAAGGCCTTCTTGTGGCTCATGCTGGAAGAGCTCAGGAAATCATGGGGCCCAGAGAAGGGGAGGTCATTTGCCCAAGGTCACGTGGCTGAGCTGGGGCCACTCAGATACTCCTGTGCCTAGAGCTGATGGAAGGACTGGGTTCCTCACTTGTCACCACTGTCTTCAGGGCAGGTCACTGAGGAGCTGCCCATGAATAGTTGCTAAATGTCTGTCCCGACTGCCTATCTCTAGGACAGTTTTCTGGAATCTCGGGCTCCTCTTAGCATACCAGGTTCATCTGTTTACTGCCCTTAAAATGTCCCTACACCCGTCTTGAGATGGGTGTCAGCTCCACAAGAAGTGGCAGCAGAGAGGAACTTTATGTCATGTGTACTTCAACCTGCTGGTTCCCTCTTCAGCTCTCACCAGATGGCAATGGTCTCTGTGTCGCCTGCCCTCATCTCTCCACTCTCTCATGCAATCAGCAAACACATCCTTAGTCTCCCTAGTCACAGGATGTCAGGAACCAAACCTCGCTAGAGAACCAGAAGACATGCTCAGAGCAGTCAGCAAGTGGGTATCAGGGGAGCTGGCAGCGAAGGCTCAGGGGTGTAGGGAGCAAGGACACTGTGCTCTGAGGTTGGGAAAGGCATCTTTGGAAGAATGCTTCAGACTTGGGGAGGCCAAGGGAATGAGTGAGGCCTCCAGCTGGAGGGACCTGCCCGTTGTTTCTGAAATGTGCCCCTTGCCTTCCAGTATGGGGACTCCTTGGTCCTTGGCTCCCCTCTTCGACTGCATTGCTGGGCCTTTTCTCTTCTCTCGCTGTCTCATCAGAGGCTCTGCCTGTGGCCCTTTGGCCTTTGCCCTGTTTTCTTTCCCAGTGACTGACCTTGTCTTGGTTTCATGGTTTTTACCTTTGTTCTTCTGGCTCTCCAAACCATTTCAGGGACATAAGTTTCACCCAATTCCAGAACTTTTATCTCTTTAGGCCTCTGAGACAGGATTTCCCAAACTATGGCCCAGGCAACCTCAAACCAGTGGCTCAGAGGGTCAGAAAAAACCCTAGGGTCAAATACTGGTGAGAAACATTGGCTTATACATCAGAGGCTTTCTTATTCTCAAGCGCATTGAACTGTAAGAGGGACATACAGGAAGGAGTGTTTCCCAACTTCCTGGCATGGAAAGGACTCATATTTAGGGGTATACATTTGAAAAACTGCCCCTGAGTACATCCTTACTTGGAATTCTCAACAGCGACTCAATAACCATGTTTTCCAACATAATTTGTCCTCTCTGCCCAACACAACTCCCCTGGTCCTCTACTGCCACCACCCCATGTCTATTCTTTCTGCTCAGAATCTCATTCATCTTTGACTCTTCCTTCTTTATCTTGTGGGTCAAAATCCACCTTCAAATATTGCTGATCCTTCCCATCCATGAGCTCATCATTCCATGCCAGGTTTTCCTGTTGTACATCCTGGGTTTCCCACCATCTCTTGAACCCCTGCTCCCTTTAATTGCCTCACACCAGGTTAATTTTCACTTTGTGAATATGAGCATTCCCTTCCAAGATCAGCAATAAATCTCCCACTGCCATTGAGTCAGCCCTTCAAGGTCTCATCATGCAGTTTCCTTTTGGGATTGACTAGCTTGCCTTCCTTGCCATCCGCTATAGTTTGAATAAAAGTCCTACAAAGGCCCATGTGTAGAAGTCTTGGTTTCCAGCTTGTAGCACTATTGCAAGGTGACAGGGGCCTCAGAACAGGTGCCTAGTGCCACAGGCTATTGGGACTTTGTTCTTGAAGGACATATTGAGACCCTGGCCTCCTCTTGTCTCCTTTTGTTTTTTGGCTGCCAGGTGAGCAACTTCCTCTGCCACACACTCTTCATGCTACAGTGGCTTGCCTTGGGCTCCAAAGCAATAGGCTAACTGACCATGGACTAGAACTTCGGAACACTAAACTTTGGCTCTTTGATAGGCCCAATGAAAAGTAAAGCTCTCATATTTTACTTGACTAGCTTGAATTTTTCAATCCCAGTAATTACAGGATGTGGAGTTTACTATATTTTCTGTCTTGTGACAATGGTTGGTGTCTCAAACTAGTTTGTAAATTATAATTGAAACAACATTGAGAACCCAAGCACATCAGGACCACTCTGATCAAGACACCATCGTCTCTCGAGTGGGTGATTTTTTATACCTACCTAACTGCCATTCTGATCCCACCTCCTCCCTTTGTAGACTTTCTTTCTTTTTATTCGGTACCGGGGATCGAACTCATGACCTCACACTTGCCAGGCAGGCGCTTATGCCACTGAGCTAAATCCCCATACCCTCCCTCTGTAGACTTTCAAAGCAGCCAGAGCCTAGTAAAGTGTAAGCTACATCACATCACTTCTTTGCCCAGAGGTCTTTGATGGCTCTGGTTCACGCATAGTAGAAGCCCCAAGCTTCAGAGGTTGGAGTGCTAGAATACTCTCTGTGATTTGTGCTCCACCCCAATTTCTGTCACCAATTTCTTGTTTTATTTCAGGCTCACTCCATTCCCAACACCTTCCACGCTCAGGGCTTTTGCACTGGCTGCCCTCACCCTGGAAAGCTCTTCTCCAGGGACTCCCCCAGATCATATCATCATCTGTTTCAGGACCTGGCTCAAATTTCACTTTCTCATGAGATCTTTCCGGAATAATTCTATCTAAAATTGTAACACATGAACCTCCTCCAACCTGTAACATTTACTATCTCCTTACTTGACTATTTTTTTTTTTTTCACCTTCAGAATTACTACAAAGCTTCACAAGCATGGGGACTTGGTCTGTTTTGCTCATCGATGTAACCCAAATGCTAGATTGCCCGGCATGTAGCTGAGGTTCAAGACATATTTGTTGAATGAAAGAGTGAATTTTCTCATGGCCAGGTTATGTCTAGAGGTGAGCCTGGCTGTAGGCAAAGCAAGTATTTAGGAGACAAACCAAACCAGGGATGGCACCCATTGGGGACCTCATTTCATTGGAGTATGGCATGGGAGGAGAGGAGTGGTAGCTGAGGCTAGATTATACTGCCCTTCTTTCCCCTTTAGGTCTTGTGCTTAAACCACCCCCCACCCCCATTCTAAAGAAGTTCATTCTTCCCTGGGAGATCTTTTGGGACCCAAAGGGAAGCCTAGTTATTTTGGCTACTTCAGGGTCAGCTTTTCAGGGGCTGAGGGACAGCTAAGATGACTCCCAGGAGTACAAAGTGAAGGTGCCAGGTGAGGAGGCAGAAGGAAGGAGCAGGCCTGTTTGGTGAGGAGCAGAGCATCCTTCCCCTCCCCCTCTGTCCCTCCAGCTGTCACATTCAGCCAGTAGCTCCTGTCTCTGTGCCAGGAGCAGAGCCGCAAGTGCCGCAGCTGGGAGGAGAGAGGAGAGCCAGCAGTGGGGTCATTTGTGCTTGCTGGCAGGGACTCGGCCTGCCTCCCTTGCATCCTCTTACAAAGGAGAAGCTGGGCTCTGCAGCCTCCCCTCTGGGATCCCAGGCTGGCCAGGACCACAGGGCATGGGGCTTTGCATTCATTTGGGGCCCTGATTCCCTGGCAGAGGTAGGTGGGCTACTCTGAAGGGCTTTGGGTAGATTCGAAGTACAATGAAGTTAGGGTTTAAAATGTGGATCTAGGCCAAGATGTGGAGGTGCGAGCGGGAAATCTCAGTTAACTGAAAGGCTGAGACAGGAGGATTGTAAATTTAAGGCCAGGCCAAGCAACTTAGCAAGACCTTATCTCTGAAAAATTAAGAAGTGTGGGAATATAGCTAGTGTGAAGCTTCGAGTTCAATCCCTGGTATTGGGGGGCAGGGGGGACCAAAACCAAAAAACAACTTCTGGATCTTGGACCTGGAGGAGGTATGGGGTCAAAGAAAATGCTTGGGCTTGCTTCTAAAGCCATTGCCTGATGCTTCCTCAGGCAGGAAATGCTCCGGCATCAGAATAGGCTGAGAGGCTGTGAGAACTACATCTCCCAGCATGTACAGCTGGCCACAGGGAGAGGGGCAGCGTGAGGTCACACGCTGGGAAGCCCCCGCTGTCCCTCTGCAGCTGCAGCAGCTGTGTATTGTGTCAGGCCATCAGACAGGGCTTCGGCAAGCTGAGGGGGACTGGATCCTCAGAGAGGCACCGATGCAGCTGCTTTCTCAGGCTGCTGGACCCTGTGCTGTTGGCCAGCTTGAAGAAGGGGACATTTGCTAATGGCACGAACATGGCTCCTGTTTGCACACTCAGCATGCGCATCATGGCTTGCCTGCTCATACAGGTTCACATCTGCACACTTGCAGAGGCACATATTTGTACTCATGCCTAGGCAGAGAGACCCTGGCCTTGGAGGCCTGCCTGGACCTGAAGGCCCCTGACCGGTAGGCAGACACTGTTACTGAAGCCCCACGGGATGAGCCGAGACTTCATTAGCAGCGAGAGTTGGGGCAGAAACCACGTACCCTCGTGGCTTCCCTGCCCTGTGCTGGGGGTGGCAAGTGGCCCAGCTACTCTCCTGATACCTTAGAGGTAGACGCTGCCTACTTGGTCTCTGCTGTCTGGTCAAGGCCATATCTTGGACCTCTCCTCACCTTAGGGTCACCCCAGGAGGAAGAAAGGAGGGTCGCTCTTTTGGTGGCCTATGGTATGACTACTGGGGGCCAACCCCATGAATTGTTCCTCAGTACAAGGGCCTCTGAATAGGGCTTTGTGTAAACAAACCGCCTTGGGTTTCTCTGCATTCTCCCATCCTCACAGCCAGAGCCCAGCCTATTGTTTTGCACTAGAGTTATTCACTGTGACAGCCCCTAAATGGTGTCCCTGGGCCATTACACTGTCTCCCTGTGAGCCCCTCAGCGCACATCACCCCTGTCCACTCACTCCAGCCATCTGCCTTCCCTGCACCCTCGTGGTGGGCGCCCTGACCTCCTCTCTCTAGCCTGGCACACAAGCACTCACACACACATGTCTCTGCATGCACCTTGCATGGCCAGCTCTCCTGCCCCAGCCCAGCATCTCCTCATTCTCCTCTCCAGATGTGCCCAAGGCAAAGCTATTATCTGAACGGCTGGCCAGAATGAAAAATTAAATTTCCATTTATCCTTCTCACTCATGCATTCCCTCCAGACCAGTGGGGCTTGGAGCATAGGGCACGAGGGTGCCCTCCTGAAGGGCTGCCTACCCCCCAGCCCCCAAGTGGAGGTCAGTGGTTGATGTGGGTTTCTGGGGGTGAGGTCATCTACTCCTTGAAAATTGTGAGAGCAGAATAAACAGCCCTAAAAAGGTTCGGGGCTCCTGGTTGAGTCTTATGATGTGGCTGGTGAACAGCGCCTGGACCTATCACGGATCCAGTAAGCAAGATGCTTCCCTGGCTCCTGCCTAACAGGCTGTCAATAGCAGAGTCATGTTACATTCCTCTTCCAGATGCAGTCCTGGGTGGCCCTGGCCCATCTGCCCTCTATCGGACACCACTAGTGCAATGACCTCTGCAGGCCTGATCACAGGCCTGACTGCTGATGCCACAGCAGGAACCAGGACAGCAGTCTCACAGTGGGTTCTCTCTTTCCTTACCCTCCTCCCCACTTCCTTCCCAGGGAAAAGCGCTGCACTCACGGGTTCCTGCTTATTCCTGGGCTTTGGGAGAAGGCAGCTTGCTACTTTCCTGCTCGCCCTTCCTGTGGGCCTGGGAACACTACTTAGCTCAGTGGCTCGGCCGCTCATGCTGGGGAGTAGGGTCAGTGGGAGGACACTGTTGTTGGTTTCCTGGCTTCCTCACAATTTCCCAATTGGTAGCTTCCCCAGGGATCTGGGGTAGTAGAGGGGGATGTGGTGGCAGCATTGGCGGTCCCCCAGGAGGGGACTGTATCACATGCAGAGAGTACTGAGGTTCACAAGAAGCCAGAACAAGGAGCAAGATTATCTCCACATTGCAGATCAGGCGGCGGAGGCCCAGAGAAGTGAAAACCCTGTTCAGGGGCACACAGTCAGTCCTGAGTACTGGTCACAATCCCTAGGACAATTTCTCATGGAGTAGCCCTGCCCTTCCTTGTTTCCCCCATGGCCCCAGCTTTATCTAAATGTGACTCTGCTTCAGAAAGCACAAGGGTATGACCCTGGCCCTGTCTCCCACTTGCTAACCTGAGGGAGTCCCCAGACCCAGGCTAGGAGAGACACCTCATTTTTCCTAGGCTCCAACCCTGGTACCTCTATTCCTGACAGGAGATAGAAGAAAATAGCAGGTGACACCACCCTCTTGTTCCCAGGTGACAGATGAGCCCAAAGGTGCACCCCTTGGGCAACTCTGGCTGACCATTTTGCAGCTGTGCGTTGAATGCTACCACAAAAGAGGCACAGAGGCTCAGAGGCATCAAATCCTGTGCCCGGATCCCAGGAACTGCACCCAGTTCCCTATAAACCTTTGTCACCTTCTAAGGTGCTACGTTCTGCCCACTTGGGCAGCAGAATGATGTCACTTCCTGTTCTAGAACCTTTTTCTGTCACTTTCTCACCCTGCAAGGAGCTCAGGTATGATGCTGAAGACACTCCCTTTTGTGGAGTTTGACGGTAATTTACTCTTCTATTGACTTGTTTTGACGCTTCCATTAGCAGCAATGATAATGACAGGGGTCACATAATAATGACAGAGCACTGGCCATTTAGTGACAGACTGATCTGTGCCAGGTTACGTGACCTACATTATGGGTCATTCTGACAGCAACCTTTTTTTTAAGGCAGGTCACAGAATCCCTATTTTACAAATGAGGTTTGTTCCGGATCCTATGCCCTGTGAAGGCTCCCTTGGGACATCCCTACCCTTCTTCGCTGCTCCCCTAAGAGGCCAAGCAGCTGGCCCACCTCATCTGGGTCGATAAAGAGAAAGATCAGGGAAAGAGCAGTTCAGATGCAGGACACACAATCCCATGACTTTGAACTGCATGGCTACTTCAGACCCCCTGCTTGAGGTGAGTCTTGCCCTACGGCCCATACAGGTTTCCTAAGTTTCCCCCTGAAGACTGCCCTTGCTGTACCCGCAGCCAACAGTGATTCTGCTGGCAGATGCACGGGCAGGCTCTCCCTGCTACCAACAGCACTGCTGCGAATAGCACTTCCTCTTCTTTTTTGCCCCTCTCTGATTTGGGGGTAACTCTGACTGCCTCATACTACCTTAAGTAAAGCCAAGAGAAAACAGTAGCAAGACCAATGGTCAGAGCTCCAGGGAAAACCAGAGAGGCAGGAAAGAAGGCACAAACTTCCTGGAATGACACAACCCAAACATGGCGGATGTAGGAAGTGGAGGAACCCGAGGGTGGGGGTGGCCAGGGAGGTGGCCAGGGAGGAAGCAGCTTCCTACCTGTGATGTTGACTTCCACCTGGCCTGAGCGGGTACCAATGGGGTTGGTGGCCTCACAGACATAGGTCCCTGCCAGGTTGTAGGTGATAGGCCCCCTGAAGAAGAGGGTTCTGTTCTGGGGCTCCACGCCCTTGGGGAGAGAACCATTCAGCCTGCGGGAATTGGGAAAGACAGTGCAGGGTTATGATTTTCCACCCCAAGAGCTGGCCCTGGGTCACCCATCTGTCTTCAAGCCCATGAGCCTTTTTGCTAAGTGGATGTGATAGGCTTTTCCTTGGAAGGAAGAAAAATAACAGCAATAACAATCTCCTGTGTAGGCAATTGTATATTAATTCAGTATTTCATATTTGATCACCCTAAAACTGACACGTATGCAGAGCATGTGGGCCCCAGTCTAAGGTGAAATCTGAGGTTCAAGGTCATGGAAATACAGCTAGGAAGTGGTAGAATGGGAGATCTCACCAGATCTCTCTCTGGACCCTGTCAAGTGCACTTTCTGTTCGTGGTGCTTGGTCTCCAGGCATTCATAGAGATATCTGAGTCCTGCCCCCAGATGTCCTGAAGCAGAGCTACTTGGGCAAGAATCTACACATCTGTATTTTAGGAAGATACTCGGATGGGGTACAGGAATGGCAGTGTTCTCCAATCCTGTGTTCTGCCTGGGTATGCCACAGGGCTTCCTCACATGAGGAGCCCCCTTGGAGTTCAGCAAGGACAGAGGCCCTTCTTCCTTCCTCTTGGTCCCTAATGCCACACAGCTGCTAGTCAGCTAACCCAGCAGCCTTTCTGTGTACAAGCTGGCTCTGCCCACTTATGTCTCCAGAGGAACTTTCTGTTCCTGGAAGTGGAGGGTAGCAGGTAGGGCATGCAGATTTCTCTGCTTCTGGAAAAAGGGTATCAACTGTCTCTGGGCTGCTGTCTTCTGGCCACCCATGCCAGCCTTCCTGGCTTCCCCCATGCCCCTGTCTCCATGGGCAGCTCTTTCTTTCTGGAAAAAAGCTTGGCCCAGGCCATTAGCACGGGCTGCAGGGGCACACGACTGTCTGAGAGCTGGGCAGGCCCAATGCTGCAACTAAGAAGAGGGCCATGGGCATAGAGCGGGTCATCCATGAGCAAGGGCAGTCCGGGCTGACTGCTGCCTGCCCCACCCTGAGCATCTGGGGGCGCTGGAGAAAAGGAATAGGAACAAAGAATGATCTGGGATACCCCAGAATGCCAGCTTCCCTGGGGACACCTTGATAAAAATAAATACTGGGGCTAGGGTGGGAGTGACTCAGTTTGAGTCACCAAAGGAAAATGAAAAAATTCTTTATTAGTGAGATGAAGGGAGGCAGACCATGGACAAAGCCCTCGCTAGCAGACTATTTTGTCCTGCTGACCCTGGGACTCGAATACAGATGTATATGTTTATGAAGTGCACATGGGGGTGTTTGTGGTTCCCCACTTCTGACTGAGAAACCTGAGCTCAGACCCTAATTTTTTCACAGCCTAAGGCTCCTGGCGGTGGGGTGGTTGGGTGCCCCATGCTCCAGTGAGGTCCACTCCTGGGCAGCTAGCCAGCCCAGCAGCACTTACGTAGTCCAGTGGTACTCAGTAGCTGGAGGGTTAGCATCTGCTTTGCACGTGAGCTTCACATCCATTCGCTGCAGGTACCAGTTGCCATCAAACCCCTCGATGGTCACCTCAGGCTCATCTGTGGGGCAAGGAATGATGCTTGAACAAGGTGAGAGAAGGAAAGCCAGACTGAGGGCAAGGAAGCCCCAGACAGGGAAGGGAAGGAAGAAGCAGTTACATGGGAGCATTGGAAGAGGAACAGGGATGGTGCTGTTACAGCCCTGGGAGCAGAAATACAAAGGGAACAGGAAGGAGAAGACAAAGAGCAGAGGGAGGTGGGGGGGAACACGCAGCACCCCAGGAAGATGCATAGAGGAGGCAGGCGCAGAGGAGGAGAGAAGAGTCACAAGTTGCGGTGGGAAGGTGACACCCCTGGTGCCCAGCCCTGGCTCACACTGCACGTTGAGGGTGAGGCTGTCCTTGAATCGGTCCATGTGGTAGTTGACAATGCAGGCGAGGGACTGCTGGTGGGCTTCCCGGCTGGGCACCAGACGGTAACGGCTGATGACTGTCACTGTGCCATTGGGGTTCCGGATCTCCTGGTACTCAGCTTCACCTTTTAACCTTGTTTCCCAAGACACCACGCTGGGAGGCTTCCCATTGGCTGATGTGCAGGTGGCCACCAGGACCTTGTCATCCTGTCCCTTCTTGGCCTGAAGCACAGCCTGGGTACCTTCTATCCAATTGGTGGGTTTGGCTGTGGGGAACCAGAGAGCACCATGGGATCAGCCCTATTGCTTTGTTACACTGCACAAGCAGCTGCCAGGCCAGCTGGGCCACCCTGTCTCTCAGCTACACTTCCTCAAAGCCCTTCCCGGAACGTCTCATGGGAAGATCTTCCTGTCTAAAGTGCTCCACTATCCGCAGCCCCTTCGGTCAAACTCAGGCCTTCTTGGAGTCTGGAATGTCACTCCAAGCAGCTCCCTCCTGTCCCTACCATGATGGCTCATGCTCTGTCTGCTTCCTGGCCACCTCCAAGTGTCCCACTGTGGGAGCTCCAGCCTGAATGCTGAGCTTCTACTCAGTGGAATAAAGGCCCTGTTCCCAAACCCTAGTGACTTGTGAGGTGGCTTAGCTGGAAGGGGTTGGCAATGCCAAGCCTGAAGCTACAGAAGCATGGTCACCCAAGGAGGTTGTCCAGGGCCAGGGGGGAACACACCAAGGATAGCCAGGCCCCAGGCCTCTGGACAGTAGGGAGGGAGCGGCCAGGCCGGCTTACCCATCACAGTGAGATTGAGCTGGCTCTCTCGGTTGCCTGTAGGGAAGGTGGCAAACTCGCAGATGTACACGCCTTCGTCTTCTAGCTCCAGGCGGGAGAGGCGGATGGTGCCATCAGTGAAGGAAGGCCGCAGGAACTGCACGCGCTCGCGGTAGGGAACCAGCACGGAGACGCCCATGGCCGGGTTGTAGATGGCCACATTTTGCTTGGAGCCGTTGGTGGCCTTCTGCCATGTGACCTGTGTGATCTTCACACTGGGCACTGGGTTGGCAAAGCTGCAGTGCAACACCACGTCTGTGCCGATGAAGCCATACATGGAGTCATTCACCTGCACCACCTGTGAGTGGGCACCTGGGCGAGGCAATGGCAGGAAGTGGTCAGTGCCTGGTGAGCCTTCCCCATTGCCCACTGTGCTCCCTGTGCTTGTCTTGTTTTGGTTTTTCAGAGCAGTCATTAATTTTTAAATTTCGTAATTACAAAACTGCTAATTACTTGTTACAGAAACACTTTGGGCTATACTGAAAAATATCGAGAAGAAAACGACATCTCACGATCTCACTGTTCAGAAATATCACTAGTAATCATATAGGACCCAGCTTCTTTCGCCTTTTCTCTGTATCTATATCCATATAAACACTGACGTTTCTACCAAAATCAGAATCAGACCATAGAGACTGTTCCATACGCTGCTCTGTATTTGCTGATGTATTACCCGTGTCGCTCTATTAGTAAATACACGTCAACTCTCTCATTTCTGATGAGAGCTGAACATCCTGCTCTCTGGGTGGGGCCCCAGCCAGGCCCTCAGGCTGCTTTACCTTCCTGGGCCTTGGTTCCCTCCTCTGGTAGATGGGTGGACAGTACAGTCTTTTCTACCTCATAGGGTTGCCAGGAGAACCAAGTGGTATGATGCGTGCGAGTGTACGTCAGGGAATAGGAGGCAAGCGTGAGGGCCTGTGGGGCCGTCATCATGGCCGTCACTGCCCTCTCCTCCCTCAGGGCTGGCTCCATGTTCCCAGGCTGCTCTCAGGCGCTGCCCATGGCCGGGTCCCTGCTGGCTCCTGTTGCCTTACAATCAAGTCTAAATGCCTTCACTTGGCCTTTGGCATCCCCGCCACCCGCCTTTTGTCTACATAGCTCCATAAACTGGGTATTTCAAACAAGTCAGCCTAGACCTGTCCTTGAAACATGGCGTGATTCCATGTGTCCTTCTCTCTTTCCTCCTATTTACTCAAGCACTGTTTGCTGAGTGACCATATGCCAGCATCTATTATCAGCCCTTGGTCATATCGGTGAGCAGTTCATTCCGGCCCCGAAGGAGCAGAGACTGCCCACACAACATTTGTGAACTCTTACCCATGTACTTTCCTCAACCGAGAAGGCCTGTCCCCTTCACCCATGGAAAACCTGCTGAGGTTGCGTCCTGTGGGAAACCTCCCTGATCCTCCCAGCAGGAGGTAACTGGCCACTTCTGGTACAGCTTTCTGCCTCGGAATTGACTATCTACACATCTGACTTCTCCGCCTGACTGTGAACTCCTCCAGGACAGCGTCTGTCTTTTCCATCTCGTATCGCCAGTGCCCAGCCCAGCATCTGGCATAAGGTAGATCCTGGGAGATATTTCTCGCCAGACAATCTGCAGCAGAAGCCAAGAGACGAAAGATGTACCTTGAGCTGTGACCTTGACACATATTTGTGTGTTACATGTCCTTTGCTCAGTCAAATTATTAAGTGGCATCAATGCCAGGGCCAGTGCTGAGCCGGAACTAGGAGAAAACCCCTAAGGAAGTCTGGCCAGGAATGGGTGAGCACTACTGCTCACCTCCTCGGGTTCCATGACAGAGATGTGGGGGCAGGGTGGGTTCCTCTGAGGGCCCCAAAGCCAAAGGCCATGATATAAATTGTTCATTGCTCCCCACTCCAGAGGGTGCAATTGACTGTGGAATCTCTGGTGCTCAGCACACAGTAGGTGCTGAAGAAGTGCTTGCTGAAGGAATGTCTGCCGCCATGCCAAGCCAGGCTCCTGCTGCCCTGAGATTCCCTGATATTCGAATCCACACAGCCCATCAAGGCCTATGGTGTGTCCCCACTTCACCACTCTGGCTGTCCCCTTGGCCAGTCTGTGGGTGCTTCAGAGCCAGCACCACACCTGATACTTCTCAGGCAGAGATGCTGTGGCCTGGAAGGAGGGGAAGGGAGAAGTACTGCACCTAATCAGGCGTATGTGGGACCTCGGCCAGCCACACTCCCCATTCAGTCTTTCCCCTCCTTGCGGGAGGAGCAGGCTGGACTCCCCAGTCTTAGGGCTCCCTTCTGGCCTCAACCTTCTGACGGCAGCCTGGTCCATCTCCTGCCCCAGAAGCAGCCCACGATGAGGTAGTGGGCCACACGGCCCAGCGTGCTTGCCAGTGGCTGGCAGTTAAGCCCTCCATCCTCCCCGCAGGATAAGTCTCCACTCCCAAGCCTGCTGGAGGCTGCTCAGAGACTGAGATAACACGGGCATAATTGGGAAACTTGCACCACACAAAGCCAGGAACTGGAAAAGCCAGTTGAAAGGGCTTGGGCCACAGGTGAAAGTTGGGGGAAGGCAGGTGAGCATGGGGAGCCATCTTGGGATTGGTGTCAGGCATGGTGGCCTGAAGGGGCACACAGCCACCAAGCTCCCTGACCCCACCTGCTCCCTGTCCCCTGTGGGGACAGGTAGAGTACAGGGCCTGGCATACAGGCTAACATTCACTTGCTGCCTTTAAGGCAGTGACCTCACCCTTCAGGGCCAGGTCGGTGCCAGAGAGGAGATGGTGGATGGCAGCCAGGGTAGGGGGTAGGGAAGGTACTGGAAAGGACTCCAGGGCTTGGACAAGAGTGGCCCTTCCCCAACCCTAAGTCTGTGCTGAGGTAGAAGCTCCTTTTCTTTCCACTGCGGCTCACCCAGTAACAAGCCCAAGGTGATGCAGCACAAAGTGGGTATTCCTGGCCCCTTCTGTCCCTGTGTTGGGCAGGGTGGGGTGGGACAGGCAGGACCCCAAAGGAGAAGGCACACTCACTTTTGCTCTGACTGTGTGAAAGGCCTGGAGCTCTTGGAGCATTGTGGGTGGGGATCCCGGTGTCCTGGAATTGGCAGGGGCTGGGCAAAGTTGGAAACTCCCTTTACCAACGCTCCTCTTCCTCACCCCAGGCTCTGTGCCCGGGACCCAAGCTTCTGGCAGGGGTTTCCTGTCTTGGTCCAGGGATGCAGGCTGGAGGTGATGTCCCTGGTTCTTATACTGGACAGAGTGGGAGGCTTTCTCAGGGGAGCAGTGTTCACCCCTGAAGAGGGAATGTGGGGGCTGGTTGTGGTAGGAATCCTGGGCCTCATCTGGAAGGCCTGGGAGGAGGCTCCAGGAGAGAGGGAAGCCTGCTCAGGGACACAGCAGGAAGGAGCCTCAGATGCTCATCTGTCTAAATTATACCGATGTCTCCAGCCCTGACAGCCAGGAAACTGATGCTGGTGGCCTCCCCACTCTGAAGGGGCACAGCGGGACTGTGACGAGCTGGCAGTGTGGGTCTGCATCACCTTTGCATCTCTCAGTTGTCTAACTGTGGGTCAGTGACTTAACTCCTTTGGGGCTCCGTTTGCACTGAGCCTCGGTGTAATGGGGTTTCTAACAGGTCATACCTGCCTATAAACAGGCTGCATGATTACATTAAGGAGCACAAGGGAAACTGAGAAACATCACTTAGCACAAGTTAGATGCTCAATAAAGGTTGTTATTATCACCGTCACCATCATCTTCCACCTTGCAGACTTCTCTTTGTGGAACTTCAACAAATATTTACTGAGCACCTACCCCGCCCTGCACACTGTATTGGGGCTATGAAGTCCCCTCTTCTGGGATACCCTTGTGGCTCTCATTCCTTGCTCTTCAACAAATGCTTCTACTTCTACCTCAGCAGCCTATACCAAGCATATGTAACCCTTTGTTTGCTGTTTCCCGGCACATGTGTGCAGTCTGGGTCCTGACCCCTAACAGAACACACAACTCGTGGGAGAAGGCTGGAGCAGATTTGGTTTGGGGCTGCATTGACTGTGTCACCCTGCTGCTCGCAGCCCAGGGCTTGGAGAATCCTGTTGATGATCTCGGGTTCCCCAAGCATTACAGATCTCCGGTTCCCCAAGCTCTATGGAAAACACCCTGTTTCTCTTCCTTCCTGGGAATGTGGGGACGGGTCCACCAGCATGGGAACACATTGGAGCTCAATGGTCCACACAAGCTGTCACTTACCAAGTCCAGAGGGGTTGAGTTACTTGCCCAGGGACCAGAATGATAGCCCCCCAACTCATGCTCTTCCCACTCTACCCCCATATAGACTCCAGCTCAACTCAGCTCTCCAGGACCCTCGTCCTGGGTGATGTCCCTCCCAGAATGTGCCCCCAGAGCTTCTATTATCCCTGTAAGAATGACTCAAACACTGGTCAATAATATGACCGTGACACCTGCTGGGCACCTGTATTGGACTGGGCATCAGAAACAGGGACTGAGGGGGTACAAGTGGGGGATCGTACACAGCTGCTTTGTACCAAGCAGGAAGAACCAGAAAAGAGGGGAGGTATTCATGGGAGACCATGCCCTCACCAGAGTGCTCTTACTGACTCTGGGGATTTAACCCAGGACCTTTGCTCTAAGCTGCATCCATAACCCATTTTTAATTTTTATTTTTTAATTCTGAGGCAGGGTCTCAATGAATTGCTAAGTTGCCAAGGCTGTATTCCAACTTAGGATCCTCTTGCCTCAGTCTCTCAGCCTTCTAGCACTACAGGTGTGCCACAGAAACATTCCAGAAATATCAAAAGAAAGACTCTTTTTCCTGGCCACAGTGCTGCCTATATTCTCCTGACCACCTGAGAGCCTAGGGTCTGGGATACAGACTCCTAGGGCTTGTGCTCAGGTGCCTCAGTTTCCCCAGGAAAGCTCAGCTTGGGCAGTTTGGGTGATTCTCAAAAGTGCTGAGCCAGGGAGGCAGGCATCGGGTCTCCCCCTCCCCCCTAATCGTCAAGGACCTGCAAAAGCCCCAGCTCAGCAACAAAACACAAAGGCTCCTCAGTTGTGGCAGACAAACCTGCTCCCCAAGTCCCTGCCCTGCCTGCCACGGAGCTAATCTGCAGACGGGTGCCACAGGTTCCCACACACTGGGGTGTGGCATGGCTGCTCCCTTCAACCTGTTCTGAGAAGTTTTCTTTCCTGCCTTTTAAACCTTAGGCCCCTTTGCTTAGCCCTGTAGGCTGGAGCTGGGCCCAGGAGGGTGAGTAGACAGAGGTACCCTCTCTGCTTCCCTTGGCCAAGGGAAAGGAGCAGGGTGATCCAGGGGCACCTGTGCTTTCTGGTACAGACCCCACCCCCATTCTCTGTCCTGGCCATGCCAACCCTTCCAGATACTTCCTTCCTAAGACTTGCCTGGTGCCCCAAGTTGGGTGGGCAGAAGTGGCAGGCTGGTCTTGGATCAAAGGGGAAGCTTGTTAAAATGTGCACAGCTCTGTGTGTATATATATGGGGTCACTGATCCCCCTAGCAAAGACCTTCAAGAAGCCAACATCCTCTGGGATTCATCTCTAGCGCTTTCCAGGGATGCTCCCTCCCTCCACTCCAGATACTGGCAGAAGGCAACAGGACTTCCAGTGAGAAACCAGTGAAGTGCAAGTGGGGATGACTCACTCACGGGAGGGGGAGGGGCCCTGCTGAAAGCCTGCTGAGTCAGCACAGTGAATAAGGGTATGGCCCCTTCCTCCCTGCACGGCCTCACTCCCAGGACGGCCCCACTCCTCACTTTCCAAAGCCCAGGCCAGCTTCACCTGGGTGAGGGTGAGATCAAGAGGGAACCCCTCTTCAGGGTTCTTTCCTCTCAGGTTTTGCCAGTCTGTGTCACTTGGACCAAATCATTCTACCAGCAAGAATCTGCAAGGGCAGAGCTTTTGCTGGAGACCTTTGAACCTGTCCTGTCTCATTTCTAACCCCCAGGCTCAGTTCCCCATTAGTCCCGCAGCTCCTTGAGTACCCAGGTTGCACTGTCTGCCTCTAAATTCCCCTTATACCCAGGACCAGGCCAGAGGGACCCAGCTCGGAGGGCTCAGTGAGCAGACAGAAGCAGCAGCTGCCCCGTTCTGGTCCCAGTGGCCATCCAGCCCTCACTGGGGCGGGCCCAGCAAGAGAGCCCAGGGCTGGTCTGGACTCCAGTCTGGCCCGAGCCCTGGGCTGTTAGCCAGCATCTCTGTTCCTCTGCCTCCTACAGTGCAATGACTTTGGCTGCTGGGATGGCTCCAGGTGTCCTGAGGCCTCTGAGCTCCATTCATACCCACCCAGCCAGCAGTGGTGATAACATCCCATGATCCCACAGTCAGGAGCTAATTGCTACTGTCCAAGCCCAAGCGTCTCTGCCCCTGCTCTGGGGTCACAGAAACTGTCCATGTTTTCCTCTTGGCTGATGTTCCCCCCAACTCCCCACACGGATCTGGCTAATGATGGGCTGTGGGGCTGGCGCCCGGAGCCTTGGGCGGGGAAGCACAGTGCGTGGGAGATTAGGGGGTGCGGCAGCCTGGGAAAAGCCCCGAGAAGGAGCTGGGGCCCAGGATCTTGCAGACAGGACCAGCCAGCCCTGTGCCCCACAGTGGTGCAGCCGTGGTGGGGGTGCTCTGGTAAATCCCACCTCTTTCAACCTAGCAGGGCAGGTTGGGGAGCAGGGATGACTCAGGATGCTGAGCTTTGCTTTCTCCCACTGCGGAGCATGGGGCTGAGGATGCCTGCATTAAGCTCCTGCACCCTGAGTCCTGCTGTTACCCCAGCCTCAGGGTCCCTGGTAGATGAGTCCTGAGGTAGCCAGTGACTCCATCTCTGTGCCCTGGAAATAAGGAGTCTCTCTTGGCTCTGCCCCTCTCCATTTCCAGCCTTCCAGGCAGCAAGCACCTCTTGATCCCCTTAGACCTCCCATCCTATACCCGACCTGCCACCTTCCCTCTGGGCAGGGTGTGGAGAAGAAGGACACGCACCGAAATTTAGGAGAGGCAGGCTCTGGGGGTCACTGTCTGCTCACTGTTTTTGTCTGGCTTTGAGTAGGGCAGGTATCCCTTACTGTAAAATGACAGTCCTGGATCTGAGGTCCTTCTGGCCTGATTTGTCCAGCTCACTCTCTGCCCTAGCTCTGCCCACCCTCTGTATCTGCCCCAGGGAACCTATCTGCCAAGTGGCTCTGTATGCCTGCCAGCTCCTGCAGGGAGCTATCCTAGATTAAATGGTCTATCAGGCAAACTCAGGATGCACATGGCTAAGCTGGGGGACAGGGGTTCTATAGCCAATCGCCAAGAATGGCTGATGCCAGATCCTAAAGAGCTTTGAATTCACCTTTGTTCACCACCTGCACTGGCCCAACTCCAAACACCTCCCAAGCACTCTCTCCACCTGTGCATCCCTCCATCCCCTCACCTCCAGCAGTGTCTCACTTCCTCATTTTGTCAACACTCCTGACTGGAACTGTGAACTCAACACCCTCCCTTTGAACCTTAGCATCCAAAACCTCAGGCCTCCTCAGCCTGTCTCCTGGGCAGCCCAAACTATCCCTTGCCATTCCACTGTAGTATGATGCTGTCTACCACCTCCCTGCCCACTGTTTCCTGCAACCTCTTCTCATGCACCAGCCAGAGTGACACTTACAGAACAGGTCACCTCTGCTTGAAATGCTCCTGAGGCTTCCTGTAGTCTTCAAGACCAAATCCAAGACCCTTTGGGGTTCCAGACTTCATGCTGAGCATCTCCAGCCACCAGCCACTTCCTCTCCCCATTTTCTTTCTCTCTCATCACACTGGACAATATTATCAAACACGCTATTCCTTCTGCCTGATGACCGCCTAAGTCCACCTGAGTCTCCTTAGACTTGGGTTTTGAGGAAGTGGCCTCCTGATCCCCAATCATGGTGTTTCCACACTGAGGGTCCCAGCACCTGGGCACACCTCTGCCATAGTATTCTGGCTTAGTGCCTAGCTAATGGGAATCACAAGAGGCTCCCAGAGGGGTTGACAGAGCAGGCTGTGAGCCAGCTGGAAGCCCAGGCTAGGGTTAGCCATTTCTCAGGTTGGACCACAGCTTCCTGGGAACTGCATTAGCCAGGAAGCAGAGATAAAAAGCGAGGCTTCCTGCATGCACAGAAGGGTCACAAGGCCCAAATTTCTCCTTCCTTGACTGTCAGCAGGAAGCTACACCCCAGCAGGCTGCAGGCTGACCTGCTGTATTGCCCATCTTCTGCCCCATATCATGCTTGATGGCTAGTTGTTACTTCCTGATTCTTTTCTGCTCTCTTCTACTCTCGTTTCTAGCACCCAGTCTTTCTTCCTTCCTCATGTCAGACAGAGGCCATGCTCCCAAGCCCTGTTTGTGTCTGCATGTTCCTCAGCTCCACACTCTCCCACATAGCTAGGATTTCTCTAGCCCCGGCCTTCCTGGGGCCTGCAGACCCGGAAGCCCTTGGCCCTGAGGCCAAGATTCCAGCAAGGCCCAGCCAGTGTCAACCTCCTCATCCCAGCAGCTGCAAACACCACAGCAAGCGCTCAGCCTGGAGTCCCCTCAGCAAGTGTGCATTGTTAATGACACATCGGGGAGCGAGTGTAGGCACCAGCCCCCTTGGAAGGCTAATGTGGGGTGGATGAAACGGGACTGCAGAGCAAGTGGAAGGAGAATCCCTCAGCTTCCCCTAGGAGAACCCTTGAAAAACTCAGTACTGACATACACGTTGTCTCAACTCTTTGGGTTCCAACCAACATTCAGCATGTGTTTGGAAGCAGACTTTCTCAGACCAGTCTTATACCAGGCGTGGCCAACTGGACCACCCAGTGCCCAGCTCTTGCCCTGTCCAGCTACTTGCAGCTGCCTACTCAGAGGCTGTGGGGGAGAAAGAGGCAGTCAGGTGGGTGTGGGGTGCCTACCTGCAGGGAAGGTTATTCTAAGAGCATGGGGTTGGGTGGAAACCCCAAGACAGAGGTTGAAAGGAAGAGAGGGTGGGGTGTAGAAAGTAATCAGTGCTTTGAATTTGGACAGATCTGAGTTTTGATTTGCTGGTTATTAGCTGGGAAACTGAGTAAGCTGCATTCATCTCTCTGGGCCTTACAGTTCTCACGTGTGAAGTGAAGATAATGACAGTTCTACCTCCTAGAGCTGATACGGGGATGACACGGGATGCCTCATACATGCTATTAGCACAGTGCTTGGCATGTATTTATGCCACATAAGTGGTGGTATTATTATAACGTGGGGGAAAGACCTGCCTAGGACGCAGGTGAGTTGGTTTCTATCACAGCTCTCTCAGCCCACTGTGTGATTCTGAGCAAGTCCCTGCTGTGCACTCTACAGAGCACTATTGACCTTGGCACTGCTGGGTAATTCTCTGTCTTGGGGGCTCCAATCCCCTGTGCACTGCAGGATGCTTAGTAATACCCCTGGTCCCTACCCATTGGGTAACAGGAGCAGCACTTCCACTTACTGTTACATGTCATGCTAAGCTCAGGTGGAGGTGGAGTTTCTGGATATGAAGGGTCCACCATGCTAAGCTGGTGCACAGGGGAGTAGGGAATGGTCGGGGGCACTCTGGCAGTGACTGTCCTCATTTGCACAGAGGCGGGTAAGAAGGGTACAGATCTAAAGTCTGGGCTCTGCTGGAGAAGGGGTGATGAGTGGTATTTGGGGGAGACACGTGGGGAAAACAGATGACCCTCTGGGGAGCTGGCTGTCAGAACATGGGTTAGGAAGTGGCAGAGACGTGGGTGTGGAGTGGTACGGGAAAGGACAGACAGAGGGAGTGTCACTGGAACCCTGAGATGGGGAGGACAGGCAGGGAAGGAAGGCAGGAGCCAGGCTGCGTTACCCACAGCAGAAACCAGGTCAGGTAGTGTCTGCCTTCGGCTGGTAAACTGCTATCATTTCAGAAGGATTTTCACCTCATTTGGTTCCTGCTTAAGTGAAATCCACAACATGTGTTCTCTGCATTAGTGGAGTGTTTGTGCTTAATTAGTGGCAAATTCTTTCATATTAAAGTCATTAAGTTTTGCTGTTTGTGCTCCTCATCCTGGGCCTGGCTCTCTGGGCTTTTCCTTTAATGTGGGAGGACCTTGCTGCTGCCGTGAGCTCTTTGGAGGCACAGACGGTGCACACACATACACACATGTACACACACACACACACATTCACACCCAAGCACCTCCATGAGGGTGGCTCCTTGCCTTGGACGGGTTTATCACAGGCAAGGCCTTTGGTCAGAGGAACTCTGGGACTGCAGGGTGGAACGTCCCACTGTAGGGTGTGAGCTGGGACCCTTTGGGGAGAGCACCCCCTGAGTCTCAGGGGACTAAGCCCAGTGAGAAATAGGGCTGCTAGAGGGGCATTGGGATAAGCTTTGGACCCCAGCCCCTCAGGAGGACCTTGTTTCCACCAGCTTGTAGCACTGAAATTCAGTCACCTCTGGCATGATGCTTTGTAGCACCATGGTGACCTGACACTGTTGGGCAGGGAGGGGCTCAGTGGCTTGGGCCCTAAACCAACCTCTTCTCTTCCATCTACGTCAGAAGTAGCTTAGGGAGGGCCCTGGGTGATGACATCCCTCTCCTGCCATGTTTCAATGGGGTAACCTGGACCCAGTCTCCAGGGGTCAGCCTGTGTTTACCCCTCCTGCTTTGAGGCTGTCTTCAGAGCTTTCCATGCCTTCTCTTGGACCAGGGACCTCAGGCAGAGGGCAGCAATCATTATCAGACGCACTCTGATGACCAAGTTCTGGAGGCAGACAACAAGAGGAGGCTGGACACAAGAGACTGGCAAAGTTTTGGGTCACATTTTGTCTTTGACTCAAGAGACTGCATTGTAGGGCTGGAGGTGGCAGGAAGGCAGGTGTTTGCGGTATCAGGGATGCTGGGGTAGAAAGGATGAGGTGAGACTCTGTTCTGTGCTCCCTTGGCTGAAGAGAGATCCCAAGTCCCACTGGCCCAGAATTTAGGTTTATGTCCGGTGGTATCTAAGTGGACTCTGAGGGATGAGGACCATATCACAGGATGCTACAGAGGTCTCTACGAAAAGGGCGTGTGTGTCTCGTAGTGGTCCTTCCATCTCTCACTGCTTCAGAAACCACAGAGTTTTCATACCTTTCTGGCTTAGCTCCCAGCCTTGGTCTCCTGCACTGGCCAATGCTCAGCGAGAATGAACTTCTCTCCTCTGAATATAGGCAACAGCCTTTGGCTGAACTTGATATGGGACCTCCGAAGTCATTCAAGCTCTGCTTTTTGCCTACACCTATTCCAATGTCAAACCCCAAAGCAGCCCCCACTCTCCTAATTCCCCAGGAGCCCTGGCTTGACTCTCTGTGTCAATGCTAACATAGACCCCAACAAAACCCAGGCCAAGACTCCCGCTCAAATGCTTACCTCTTCTGGGGTATAACAACACGAGGTAGCAAAGTTCCTGGAACAACAGCTGAAACCTTCCCCTCTATCCCTCTTCCTCTCTCTTTTTACATATGAGGTAGCTGAGGCTGGTTCCAAACATCTGGGCTCAAGAAATCTCCTTGCTTCAGCCTCCCAAGCAGCTGGGACTATGGTGCATGCCACTGTTTGATGTAACCTCAGCTCTTACAAACTCTCAGGTCCAAACTTACTCCGATCCTGGCATCACCCAGAGAGTAGTTTTCTTTCTACATGGTGGATAAAGTGGGGTCCTCGGAGTTCTGAGATGTATTTTGGGAAGTCAGGCCCAGCTGGAAGGTCTCCTGCTCTGCTGGTGGGTTTGCCTGGAACCCCGTTTCCAGGCTCAGTAGCCTTACAGTTCCTAGACTGTCCCTCTCCTAGTGCCAGGAGGTTGAATGGGTCATGGTGGTGGGGACACTGGTTTCCCTTTTTGTCCTGGTCAGCTACTGTGCTTTCCAGCAGTGGGACCCATGATCAAATCCCACGGCCTTCCCCACACCCCATCTTTTCATTGCAAAATGGCCTTAGCAGTGCACCTTGCTCGGTTGGGGTGGGGACAGAGTGAGATCACTTGTAGAAAATGACTTTCCTGTCTTCTAGAAGACCCAGCCTCCCCAGCTCCCAGCACCGGGCTGTCATCGTTTCCTCCTCCCTGTTTCTCAGAAGCACCCAAATCATTACCCTCCACTTGGCGAAATGCTGAGAGATGCACATCTGTGCTGGCTGCAGCAGCCTGTCCTCTTGCTGCCCCATCAGGCAGGGGCACGTCGGGTGAGGGGACCCGAGAAGCAGGGGAGAACCTCAGGGCTGCTGCTCCTCCCGGCTCTGCTCGCTCTCCCCTCTCTCACTGCCACCCGTGGTGTCAGAGTTTCGGGTGGGGGGTCCTTCCCATCCTCCTCCCCACCCTAACCGGCCTTCTGCCCAACATGAATCTATCAGGAGCCTCGCCCAGTCCGGCTTCCAGCTCAGACTTGTCGGGGTTTCAGGAGTCACTGGGTAGGGGCCCGGCATGCCAGGGCTTGCTCCTTATCCTGCCTCATGGAGGGAGCCAGCACGTAGGCAAAGGGCATGGCGCCCAGCTGTGGGGATGCAGTGTGGCTTCTGTGGCCACCTGCTCCCCTGTCCCTTGCCCATGCCCTCCTGGCCCTGCTCATGGTGGGCCCTGAAGCCCAGAAGCAGCTCTTGGCAGTGATGTGTGTGCAAGTCTGTGTGTGCATTGCAGTGTAGGGGGGGGGACCCCATGTCCTCTAGACCTGGCAGGGGCCTCGACTGTCCTTTCTCACTGCCCCAAGAGGGGCTATCACCTTAGCAGAAGAAGCTGAGGGTCTCAAGCACTCCCTACCTTTTCTGGAAAGAAAAATACAGTGGGTCATGCCCCTTGCCAGGCTCCGCCTGGGGATGGCAGGCACAGTTAGCATGCGTGCAGGGATCTGTGCTGGATCCGGCTCTGAATGTTTACTTGCATTAATCCACTTAAACCTTAGAACTCTGGGAGCTAAGTATCATTACTGTCCCCATTTTAGAGATGAGGAATTCAGAGAGGGCAGGTACCTGCCCGAGGTCAAGTGGTGGGTGAGGCCAGTTCTACTGTGGGCTCATTGTCCCCAGGGGCTACGCCTTTTCACCATTTCCCCCCGCTGTCCCACGGCCTTTCTCCCCTTCCTGGGGAAGCAGTGGCTGCCCCCTTTGGAGCCTCTCAGTCACAGCTAAGGGTGTACATAGCCTGTGGACTTCCTTGCCTGTCTGGCAACCCTGGCCTGATTCTGACGAGAGGCTGGAGAGGGCTCCCTGCAGACAGGGTGGACAGCCTGCCCCTGCCTCCTGGCCTTAAGCTGGAGGAAAGGGTGAGCTGGACACCTGCCCTGTTCCTGATGGGTATGGGCCAGCCCAGCCATGCAGGGATTGGTACTGGGGACACCACACACATAAAACCTCCACTCTGCCCCAGGTCCATGACTCCCAGCCCAAACCCTGCCACTCTCTGGCTGTGGGTCTTTGTCTTTCTGCTCCTTAGCTTCTCCACTTGGGGAACTGTGGGGTGACATCTTCGGGCATTGTCTGCAGGGCTATGAGGAGGCTAAACTGAGCAGTTTCTGGAGCCTGAGCCTGAGAGAGCTATGGGTTAAGGACCCAGGGTGTCAGGTATTTACATATATAATCTCACTTAATCATCCCAACAATCTCAGGAAAGGGACCTTTCAGCCTCAGATTCGGAGAGGGGAGTGGCTGCTAAGTTGAGTCCTTTCCCAAGGCCAGAGATGGAAGGTATTGGTATTTTTTTCCCTCCTCGCAGTCACCCCTGCTTCTCCCACCTAGGACGCACCCCCCCAGCCCTCCCACTCCCAGCTCTCAGCGGCTTTGAACCTGAGGAAGTACTCATGAGAAAGCCAGGTTCAGCCAGCTCAGCCCCCAAGGTGACTGCTGGCCCTTCCCGCCACCAGGGAATGTGGGCCAGCTCCAATGTCGGGCTCCCACCGGAGGCTGCTGGGATAACACGCCAAATTAGCTTAATGAGTTTGGGCCCCGATTTTAATGGGGCCCTCCACTTTGCAGTGCAGACTCCTGCTTTCATTTTTAATGCTGGGAAAGGGTAGGTTTTTTTTTTTTTCTCTCTCCCATGCATTTTCATCCTAGCTAATGGCTCCTCACTCAGAAAGGCCCCTACGACTGCTAATTGGATTTAATTACTGGGGTAATTAATGATTCGATTGGAAAACTGAAATGTTGTGGGTGAATTTTGTGTAGAAATAGATGGGAAAGTTAGAAGGATGGAGAAGTCAGGCCGAGACCCAAGGAAGGGAGGTCTGGGTGGGAGGCAGAGGCAGGCTGAGAATCCTTTGCTCCGAAGACCTCAGCTGGAGACCGGCTAGCTAGCTCCTGGCTCTCCCTATGTGGATGAGGAAACAGGTACAGAGGAAATGAACTCACCCAATGTTATAAAGATGAAGTTGGTGGGAATCTGGGAGCAGGAAAGCGGGAACCTCCTGGAAGAGGGGTGGGAAGGTATAACTTGGCCTTCTCACTAACCTGCTAAGAGCCACAGAAGGCACCTGGGGAAGACTGAGCAGCTAGACACAAGCCCATGGAGATGTACTGTGCTTGTTTCTCTTGTTGTGGTTACAAAGGCCCTGCCTCTGGGTCATGAGATAAGAAACAGCTCATCAAGGCAGGAGACAGCCAAGAAGAGATCTAGCAGTCATGGGCGTGTGGCTGGAATGTCACCACTTTCACTCTTTCAGCTGGGTACCTTTCTTCTTTCTCTCTCTCTCAGTCTCTTTTTCTTGGCTTAGTGTCTGTAAGGGCTCCTGACTCCTGACTCTTTCCTGACTAGCTCACATCCATCTGCAGCAGCCTGGGGGCTGGGGGCTGGGGGCTGGGGAGGGTAGAGTGGGCAAAACTTCATCTGTTGAACTTTATGGTGACTTAAAGCTTTTGTTATTTGGGGAAGGGGGATCCTGCGGGGAGGAGATGAGTTGGGGGGGGACTGGCTATCTCACAGGCCTGCATGGTGCCTGCAGGGTGAGAACCCAAACCATGTCTCCAGTGGTCCCCTGGGCATCTTGCCCTCTCTGTGTCCACACTAAACTCCCCTCCAGCGCATCCCTGGCCCCACCTCCTGTCACAGGATTGCAGCCATTTGACTAGCCTTGCAATTCTCTAGATATGGCTCCTGAACTCCTCTCTTTCCTGCAGCTTACTTACCTGGCAGTCGGACTCTCCCCATTTCCTATCTGGAATTGTGGCACTGAGAACACTAAAAGTAGTGACCATTTATTTACTCAGCAGCACTGAATGTCTGAGGGTTGTGATGCCAGGCAGCAAAACCTCATTTCATCAAAAGCCTCATAACACAGGTGCCACAGTCACGCTGGGAAACTGAGGCCCAGGTTGGCCACCTGATCTGTCGAAACCACTCTGCTAACACGTAGATGTGAATGCAAATCAGATTTTATGACACAAGTCCCCAGCTGGTCTTCCAGTGCCTTGGGGTGAATCTAAAGCTACTTATCAGGCCTTCAGAATCTGTCCCTGCCTACATTCTCAGCTCCTTCTCCTGCCCGGCCCACATGCCATCCTCCACACCAGCCTCCTGCTTCAACGCTCAGGTCCCACAGTGACATCCAGTCCTTGCAAGTCCAGCTCTGGCTGCTGGCTCAAGCTGCAGTCTCTGGTGCTTAGTGCTTGGCTGTGCCAGCCTGGTGCTTGCACTTGCAATACTTTGTACCTGGTTCACTCAATAAGCTTCGAACAAGAGCCAAATCCCAACAAACAGAGGGACACGGGCCCTGTCGACTTCTCAGGTCACCAAGAGATTTAATCAAGACTTCCTAGGAAGTTGGCTGATCAATGGAAGACCAGATTCCCTGGTGAAGGCCAAGGTTACTTACTAAAAGGAAAGATTCTCTAAGAGGAAGGCTGAGTGGCCACGGAGGTGGGGGATGTGCGCACCATCCAATCCCAGCCCCAGTGGCAAGTGGGGTGCCCTCTCCCAGCCTCTGCTGTCCATGCTAGCTTCCCAGGGCAAATCTCCCCCCTCCTCCTCTGCTCCCATTTATCCTGGGGATCCAGGACTCTGGGACAATCAAGAGGAATGGGTTGCCCATTTTAAAGCTGCTAAAAAATTTAGACTCAGAGGTGGAAATGAATTACGAACATTTAAGTCTCTCAACCCTTCTACATTCTGGCTTCCAAGGCAATGAGGAAGGAAGCCAGTCAGAAGCAGCCCTTAGTGAGGGCTTGTGTAAGGGACTCTGAAGGATAGGCTTGCACTTAGAAACCTGGCACCGAGGGCAGTGCCCCTCAGTCCCTGGCTGCCACTATCTGGAGCTGCAGCAGCCCCAGGCAGGGCCTCTGGGTGCAATCTGGAGGTGCTCTGGAGTTCAGCCCCGCCTGTCCCCTTGCGGTGGGGTGGAGGAGGGAGGGAGCCTGAAGAAGCAGGTCAAAGCCAATGTTCTTTGCTGCCCCACCCCCACGAGAACGGCACAGCCAAGCCTGTAGGACCAGAACCCAGGCGCCCTGTCCTGACATGTCCTGGAGAGACACAGCTTGAGTGGGAAGCGAGGCAATGAGTCAGGGCTGGGAGTGGGGGCAGAAAGGGGGGATGGACAGGGTGGGCGGGAGGTTTGTCCCACCATAGGCTAGGAGACCACGGCTGGCAGGAAGCAGGGCAGGGGTGGGTTCCCAGGGTCCAGGACAGCAGCGCAGGCGCAGTGCAGCGCTGGCCGCAGACTCCACCTCTCGGGTGCAGGCCGAGGCAGGTCCCAGCGCTGCGGGGCGGATGCGGGCAGGTGGGAAGCTGGGCCTGGCCTCTGTCTCCTTGGTTGTGTGGGAAGGGCACCGAGGCCGGATACCAGGAGATAGTTGCCCACTGCACTCGGACAGCGGCTATCAACAACAGGAGGCTCTGGGAGGCAGCCAGGCAGGGGAGCTGGTGACCTGTTTGCCAGCAACCTCCATCAGGCCTGCCACCCCTGGGCGCCTCCTTTGGTGGCAGCAGCAGGCAGAGGCTGGCCCAGGGAGTGGCGGTGCCCACACTGAGCAGGGGAAGGCCTGGCGCCCACAGTAGTGGTGGGGGGCTGGGAAGTCGGGTGAGGATCAGGGCGGGGAGACGCTTTGAACCTCAGAACAACTGGTGGGAACTGGTTCTTGACTCATGGCAGTGAAAGGGGGGTGAGGAAAGGCAAGGGCTTGTGCTGTATTATTATTTTTCCTTTTATGAGATGTGAGCTGAAGCAATTAAAAATATCCATTTTATTTCACACTATCTGCCCTGCTGTGTCTCTTCATCTCTGCGCCAGCCCCGGTCCTATCAGAACGGCCTGCACTTCACAGCCAGCTTCTCATCTTCAAAGTGACTAAAGTGAGCATGTGCCTGAGTTTTCCGAGGCTCAGCACCCCCTCCTCTGGAGGCTACCTCATCCCTAAAAGGAAATACTGGCGGTCAGTATTTGTGCTACAACGCTAGCAGTGAGTTTCTCTGTTTCCGCTGACACCGGCTGAACACCTACTACGCTTCCCTTTGGCACATCCATCTTGGAGCACATCTTGATATTCTCATTTTACAGAGGAGAAAACGGGCTCAAGTGGCTGAGAAATCTGCCAAGTTGCCTAGCTTAAGAATGGTAGAATCTGAACTTTGACCTGAGCCTTCTGGTTGCTATGCTCTCTCGGCAAGATGCTGTCCCTGATTCTCCGACTCCTCAGAACCCTCTTGAGCTGAGACCAGAGCCTGGCATTCTGTTCCCTGCCATGCCCAGCAATGGCTCTGCTGCCGCAAGCAGGGCTGGCTTCTGCAGAGCGGGTGAGCGGCACAGGCTGAACCCTGGCAGTCTGGGTCTCCTTTTGCAAGTGCAGGGAAAGGACAGAGTAGGTGGGTTTTGGAGTGGTGGAACTCATAGAGTGGAGCCAGCTAGTGCTCAGACAGGAGCTGGGACCACACTTGCCCAGGCCTAGCCCTGCCCTGCCCAACGTGCTGCCCCAGGCATCAGCTGGCAAGGACTCCCAAGTGGACCAGGGCAACAAAGTCTTTGGAAAAGTATCACCCATGCCCGGCCTCTGATGGTCATGCGTAGCCAGAGTCAGAGGTTTTGAGCTTCTAAAACTTCCTAACCAGAGCTTAGAGAGGGGCGCTGTCATGTGTTACCCTTTGCCTTTGGCACAATTTGAACCCAAACATTTCTACCCATGGGATAAAGCGAACTCCTCCCCTTCTTTCAAGGTCCCTATAATCGAAGATTCTGCTGAAATGTGCTACACCTTTCACCAGTGGGGAAATTCTTCCTGATACCTATCCTTACTTTTCTTGCTGCAATGGAAGCACACTCTGTCCTGTGGTGGGTGAGCTTGGGCCTATTGGGTCAGGTACTAAAGCCAGGAGTCAGGCAGCTCTCGTCCTTGTAAGGAGAGAACAAGGAAGGGAGCTTGGGTGGCAGACAGAACTGGGGCTGGACACTTATATTCACTGAAAGGTGATTTAACCCCGGGAGCCTCGTTTCCTCAAGTGTAAAATAGGCTTAATGTTTTATCTTAAAATGACTATAAGGACTCAGTGGAATAATGTATGGACACAAGTGCCCAACAGACTATTTGCTCAGGAAGTGGCTGCTGGTATGTGGCTACTCTGGGATCAGGGGCAGAGCCACAGAGGGGACCATTCCTGGTGGCTGAGGCAGGACGTTTTCTTGTACCTGAAGTGGGCCCCAGGTGCTCTCCAAGGGCCAGAACTACTAGTATTTGTCCCGATTCTCTGAGTTGCTCCATGTGGGCCCACAAAGCTCACAACAGTTTCCAGTCAGCTCAGCTGTTTTCCTCCAAATCAGCACCCTCGTTTGGGCTTGGCCTGGTCCTGAAGCCCTCTGGCCAGTGTGTGTGTGTTGGGGGGAGTGTTCCCAGGGAGCTCCCCAAAGTGCTGTAGTATCCTCTCTGTAGAGGACAAGTAGAAGTGGTCCTGTGTCTCCATTGGCTGGTCCCGTGGGTGGGCACCACTACCAGCCATGCTCATACTGTGGCATGTGACAAGCCCCAGGGGTAGGATAAAAGAAGGAAGGCATACTAAGGGGTTCCTCCAGTCCCTTTGCTGAGTTCCCCAAGTCTCAGAAAGTTTCAAGAGTCCTCAAGGGAACCTTGAGACTCTGCCCCATGTTTAGCCAGCAGATGCCAATTATGGCAGCTCCTCCCTCTCCTTGCATCCGTCCCTCCACCCCAGGTCAGTCACACCCAGCTGTCGTGCCCAGCCCAAAGGTCTGGAGAGTCGAGGTCCCCATTCCTACTGTCTGCTGTACCCTACACTATGGCACCTCCAACAGGCAGGTATGTCCAGTGTCTGGGTCTGGCTAGAGTCTCAGGATAGCTGGGAGGGCCCCATTCCAACACTGCCTACTCCCGTGTTACCATAGACGTGGAGGGAAAGTGAGAGGCCCTGGGGTAGGACCTTTTGAGACACTCAGTGGATTCATTGGGCAGTGGCACAGGCCTGGAGCTGCCTGGAGCTGCCACACACCTAGTCATGAAGTCCTTTCAAAGTAGATGCCACAGGCACAAGAAAGCTAGGCTGGACAGCACCCAAGGACTGCCAGAGTCACAGTCAGCAGTAAAGCCAGGTCTGCCCCCACTCCAAATATAATGTGCTTCAAACACAGTGTGAGGCTCCCAATGGAGGGGGCTGCCTCCTAGGCCTGGCATGGCCACTTCTGGCCATGTAAAGCTGGGAAAACACAATCTCCCTGGGTCTCTGTCCCTGTAAAGTGGGAGTGACAGCCACCACCACACAGGCACTGCAGGTCTGCTGGGGCCATCGGAGGAAACAAGACCTGAAAGGGGACTATGTTCCAGGCTGAGATGGCAGAGCCCTAACTGTTCCCACAATCTGAGGGCATGGAACAGGAGTGCATGCCCCCTGCAAAGGGCATGTGGACTCTTGCAGTGACCACAGGCAGAAGGCGTGGAGGCTGTGACCTTGCCCCTGAACACTGACCTTGCATTCTGACCTCTTTTGGTATAAGTTCCTACTCATCCAGAGGTAACCTGTTCTTGGCTCTGAGGGTCCCCATGTGACAAATTCAATTATCTACAATGTCACATATCAAGCCCTGACACCCAGTTCATGAAAGAGGGCTAGCCTGGGAGTCAGTCTAACCCCAGTGCTGCCAAGAGCCAGAGAACGATGAGGCCTCAGTCTCCTTATTTAAACTGCAGGGCTGGCCAGGTGACTCTACAGAGTCCCTGTGCTCTGCAGCCAGCCCCCAACAAGCTCTGCTGTGATAAGCAAAAGCTCTAGGCCCAGGGCTGGTGGGTTAATGTTACCTACACAGGTTACAGCTCCTAGGGGCTGCTAGTTGGTGACAACAGAACCCTGTGGTGCCACCACGGCATGGCAGGATGCAGAACAGACTGAATTTAGCAGCCCTCCAAGGCGGTATCTGCAGTGGCTCCCTCTCCCATGGCCTCCATGGAGAGGACCTTCTCACGGCAGGGCTGGGTCCCATTCTGGGGTGACAGGGGATGAGGGAGGACATTAGCTGCAGGAAACAAGCCAAGGCTCTTGCCCAAGTCAAGGAACACACTGGGCTTCTGGAGTCAGGGTGGCTTCCAGACAGGCAGACCTTGAACTCACACCCAGGAAATGAGGAGACTGTTAGTAAGCCAGACGCACGGAGTGAGTCAGGGTGAAATGGGGTGAAACGGGTGGATGGGTTCTCAAGAGGCCGGGCCACTGGCAGAGCAATTAGTCACTCTAGTTCTGGTCTTGCCTCTGCTAGCTCTTCTTGGTGTGCTCTCATCGAGCTACTTGGCCCTCAGTTTTGACAGCGGTGAAATGGGAACACCAGGCTCTACTCTTCCTACCTCTGGCAGTCATTGCTAAGGCCAAACCCCAGTGGCCTTGTGCTACGGGGGCCATCTGAGCGCTTGCCAGTATTTCTACTGAATTGTTTCCCAGAGTAGCAGCCAGAGCTTTGGGCAGAGCTGTACCCACTGAGAGGCAGACGGCCCAGCTCTGAGCATGCACGTACTGTACGACTCTGCTTCACTGAGGAGGTGACATCAGAGAGGTGACATCAGAGAGGTGAGGTGACTGAGACTCAGTGTTAGGGGCTTTCTGGGGTGCAGAACCCAGGTAAGATTAGTTGTGGGCTCCCTCTCAGTTTGCAGTCCTTAAAACAACACTCTAGGGGCTCCTCCTTTATGTGACACCTGTCCCATCCTTCTCTACTCTGGGGACAAATACCATGAGGACAGGCCAAGTCGGGAACCTGAAGACCAAGCCTGGCCTCTCTCAGTCTCTTCCCTTCCTCCTGCTCTGGGGGGCATCTGGAGAGGAGACAAATCCTGGGGAGATGTTAATTAGTTCTGACAAATTAATAAAGAAAGCCTAATTTATTCTCCAGATCTAATTTCCTTCCTCGTGTTTTATTTTCCTGCCCAACAAGCGGCTGCTGGGGAAGCAGAGGGGGAAGGTGTTGTGGAGAGTCAACCCAAAGCCCACTCAGTCTGCCTGAGTCCACCTCAGTGGCACCCCATTCTACCCCATCCCACCCCTACACTGCTCCCGGAAGCCAGCCCCACACATGAAGCTATCAAACTGCTTCCCATTATCTCCCTCTGTGCCCGCCGGCTCCAGGGGTGACAGTTGTAGCAAGCTGGCATTGACTCATTCTGTCACAGGCCTGCCCTGCTCTGGGCAAATGCAATTTAATGGAGTCCGGTGGTAGGGCTGGGGCAGACAGGGTCCCAGGAAGACAGTGGTAGCAGCATAGGGATGGCTGATAGTCTCCACTTCCTGAGGGACAATGTCTTTGACCCCCATGTCGCGATCTCACCTCCAGACCCTGGAGACTTCCTGTACCCGCTTCCTCCACTCACCTCTCCAGCAGCTCCAAGCAACAGTGGCACTGGCCTTCTCGGCGAGGGCCTCCACCTCCCTCAGCTTCCTGTTTTAATAGCGTACGGTCGGGACAGCTGGGAAATTCTACCTGCTGTTTAATCTCTATCCCTTTTACTGCAGAGAAGTGCATTCCCCATGCTTTTTGATCCTGAGCCCAGGATTGGATCAGCCACTGCCTGACACCAACTAGGCAGGTCCAGGGGTGGGGATGAGGTGAGCTGTGCATGGCCCAGCCAGCTCTGGGGCTGGGACGAAGCAGGGCTCCCCCTTTGCTTTTGTCTGAGCATGGTCTGGCCTGTTTCTTGCCCTTTCTCATCCCACAGCATCAGAGACACTTGCAAGAGATCTTTGTGCTAGCCTGCAGTGCAGCAGAAAGGTCCTCCTGCCCTAGGCTCCTGGGTCAAATCTCAGCTTAGCTACTTGCTGGCCGTGGCCTCTACTTTCTGCACTTGTTTCTTCATCTATTAAAAAGGAGAGAGAACAGTCACTTCTCATCGGCTTTTGGGAAGATTGCACAACTGTCTGTAACCGAAGCCAGTAGAACTGACCCTGGCCCTGGGAAGAGCCAGGGAGTGGCAGTGAGCACCCTGAGAACATGAGGGCCTTGTCTCGTCCAACTAGGTGCCCAGTACCTGCCAGGGCCTGCACACAGGAGACAACAAAGAATCGCTGACTGACGGCAGACAGGACCAGGAGGCCAAGGTGCTTCAGTGCTTTGTGGGCCTCACTGGAAAGAGGCTGGGACCCAGGCAGTTTTGAGAAATGCTAATGGCACAGTTTCTCCGTCATAATGACCTCTCTTTGGGTTCCGCATGCTGGAGGCCCAAGTGTTAGAAAGGGTCTTCAGGCATTTACCAAAAGGACAAATAAATATAAGTTTGACAATAAGAGGCAAGAGGGCATCTCTAGAGCTCACAGATCGGCTAGATGGACCCTCAGCATTTATGGCACCGTGCTTCTTGTCACACGCCTACTCTCTGAGCACCTTGGAGTTGACAAATGGTGGAAAAGGTCCCTAGTCTTACTCAGATCCACTCCACACAGAGCGTGGGCCAGAGAAGGCTCTTTTTGCTGTATAGATGGGGACACTGAGGCCAGAGAGTATCCAAGGTGACTGAGCTGTCACATAGCTGAAACACTATCACAGTTCTTTCTAAATAAGCACACTTGGTCACACTGGTAAACATAAGCACAACTGGACACACTGCCTGGCTCCCCACTAGGTCTCTACCTCCCTGCGTTATCGGGAAGTACCCCTGCCCCGCACTCTAAATGAGATCCCAAAAGGATCGATCATGTGAAAAGCATGATATGTGCAGCTCAGCCTGTCTGCTCTGTCAACTCCACTACCTCCCCAGTGCCTGGCTTGGGACTGGCACACAGGTGCATCAGACATGTGTCCTGAAGGAGTGATCAGCCCTTATCACACCTGTCCTTTCACGCTGCTACTTACTGACCTACCAGTCACCTCTTCTCCAAGACAGTGGTTCATCCTTGAGAATCACCCTACTCAGGGACCTCGCCTTAGCATCCAGAGACAAGCTTCTTGGAGCTAGAAGGAGCCACCTCTGATGGTGGCCCATCCACCGGTGTTCCCTTTTGCTGCACCTTCTTGCATGTCCACCAGAATGCAGGGGCTCCCCTCCCAGTACCCCATGCCGGGTCTTTGGGGGCCACTTTGATATTTCCTGAGACAGAGAGATCAGAGCTGGAGACAGGGTCCCTTGGGAGAGATGGGGAACCAAGTCGGAGGCTGTGAACCGGACTGTACAGGCTGAGGGTATGAAGAGTCCCTCATGCCCTCCCAGCTCCCACATCTCCCTCTACAGCTTAGTTTACTAAGCAGAGGGAGGGAAGCGTTTTGAATGCTCTGCTGTACTGGGGAGACTCCCAGCAGGTAGGCAAAGCAGGGAGAGGACAGACAGCACAGCTGGCCTGTGTGCACACTGGGGTGGGGGACAGGTGCGCTGGACGTGGGGCAGCATGCAGGTGGCTCCCGGTTGTGAGTGGGGTACGGTTGACGGAGGACATCCTCCCTGCTGCTTTCTTCACTTCCCCTGCTGAAACCAGGCCAGGTGGGCAGGTGTGGGCTATAGCTGGGGAAGTCGTCAGCCATTCTTGCATCGTCCTGAGGGACATTTGGGAAAATGTGGACATGTCTGGCCAAGGCCTGAGAGTGATTCTGGCTTCACACTGGCCCTGCATGCACAGGGGTGAGTACAAGCAAGCTATTAACTCCCTGACCTTAGTTTCCTCAAGTGTAACACAGGAGGTAACCCTGACCTCAGAAGCCAGCAAGACACGAAGTGAGAACTCTCTGTAATGTCACAGCCCCTGTGGGAGGTGAGTGCTATCAGGGCAGCCGCACTGGGAGGTTGGGAGGGGACCTGGGGCACACGCTGGTCAGGGATGGCTGTGCCAGAGCAGGCCTAGGGGAGCTGGATTCTGCAGGAGCCCGTGTGTATGTATACGTGTGTGTACATGTGCAGGGCTGGGAGGCAGTGGCTGTGCTCTGGGGCATTTGGTCCTGGGGTACAGCACTGAACAAAACAGAAAAAATCTCTGTGGGGGTGAAGCTTAGCTTCTAGCAATGAAAATGACAGTAGGTGAGATAAAGTTCGTGTCAGATTATTTCAGCCCAGTGGTGTCTTGGGAAGGTCTCGCCAGGAAAACACACTTGGGCAAAGATGTGAAGGAGGGGGGCAGCCCGACCACAGCTACCTGGAGAAGATTCCAGGTAGCGGCAGCAGCGATGCAGGGTACAGAGGCTGCTCTGAGTGGGTTATCTGGGCTGCTTCAGTAATAGCACTGGTGACTCCTGGGAATAAACCGTGGGGAGCAGAGGCTGGGAGACTGATCGGGTGGCGACCTCGACTTCAGCAGCATGCAGAGCTGGGGAGAAGTGTGAGGCTAGAAAATAGCGTAGAAGGGGGGTTCATTCAGGGCTTGGAGCTCACTCCCAGCTGTCCAGGTGAGACAGGTGGTGGCCTACTCTTCCCTGCACACAAGCTGTCTTCTCCATCCTAAGCTGCAGGGAGCCAGGAGCAGCAGGGTGAGGAGGAGGAGGAGGAGGAGGAGGCCTCCCCCCCCCCACAAAACAATGGCCTCGAGCCAAGACAAGAGAGATGCTTGTTCCCCTTTATTTATGATTGTTATTAGGGAAATAAAACCCTCTGTGGTGGCCTCCACTTGGGCGTGGAGCCAGGCCCTCGCTCCTCTCTCTTCCCCTTCCCTTCCCTTTTCCTCTGACAGAGATCAAATAACTTTTCACTCAAAGGGAAGAAGTCACCTCCCCTGCCCATTCAGCAGGGCACCAGCAGACTGTCCCAGATTAAAAGGCAGTTACACGGCTTTGTTTCTGTTGGGGCAGAAGGCACCTTGGGAACTAGACCCCTGCCGGGAAGACTCCCTGTGGGGGAGACTTCCACCTGGCCCTGGGTTCACCCCACCTCGTCCCCCAGCAGCAGAAAGGACAGGCTTCCTTTTGCCCTGAGAACTGCTGGGTACCACAGGAAGGAGGGACCCCAGTGTATCTCCTTTGCACTTCACCACCCTTGGACCAAGGGTGGGAGCTAAATTTATTCCCTGCCCCATACCCAGAAATTATACATAGTTCTGACTGCTTTCAAGTCTCTTTCAATTAAACAGCATGGAACTGCCCCCGCCAAGGCCTCTAATCCCTTGGAAATGGCATAAAAGTGAGTGAGGGGAGACATAAGAGAGACAGTGGCCTCTGCTCCCTGCACTAGGTTACCTGTGCCCGCAGTGCATCTGAGGGTAAACACTGGCACAACCCTTTCTGGACCTTTCTATCACAATCTCGTATAATCGTCCATAAAACCCTCAGGGCTGCCGCTGCCAGGGCCCTGTATCCTCAGTTGGTCAGTGTCTATACCAGGAGAAACTGAGGATCAGAGGGTTGGCATAGAGTCTAAGAGGGTGAGACCAGCAAATCCATCCCTGTCCCTAATTCGTTCCCATAGGAATTTGGATCCACTATTGCCTTGCAATAGTTCCCACTGCTGCCCTTCATGACCATCTCTGAGTGACCCTGAGAGATGAGGAGGTTTCCACCAGAGGTAGGTGTAGGTGGTCACTGCTCTTGCTTTGCCCTAAAGCTCCATGGGGACCTCAGCTCCTGCTCACCCTGCCCACCAAGCCTCAGCATTGCCCCTCTGCCATGCTGGGCTCTACACCCACTTATAGGCCTCAGCTCTCATCTGCCTCTGGGCTTCTGAACAGTTGTCTCATCTGCTGGCAGCACCCTCCCCTGTACCCACCCTTCCCTTTTGGTGCCTAAAGATTACCCCACCCTCTGTTGTGGCTGCTTCCATCCCTGCCAAGCCTTTTGCTATCTCCCATGCCAGTGGCCACCTAGACACGCCACACTGTCTGGGGGGGGGGATGACCCTGCCTCCTTCCCTTCCCATCACCCACAGAGGCCGTTTCCGGACCCAGTCATGCCCCGCCTTGTCTCTGCCATGCCAGGCTATTGAGCTCTCCTTCCTTTCCTTCCACATTATGCCACAGAGTTACAGCTCCGAGATTAAATTTACAGTCTCAGGTTCTTCTATTCCTCCTCCTCTGGCTCATAAAACACTACTGAGCATCCACTATGTGCCTGTACTGTGATGGTGCGTTTCTGGCGGAGCTGACGGTAGTGACAGCTGGAAAAAGGTAAAGGAATAAGAAATACTACAACAGCTTCTTTTGCTTTGGAAGCTCAGCCTAACAAGAGCCCCAGACATGAAAACAAATAAGTGTGGCATGAGAAGTGCGGAGCTTGGTTTGTTTGCTTATTAAAAGTGCTGATGGAAAGTGCGAGGAATTTAGAAGAAGGGATGCTTTCCACCTCACACTGGAGAGACTTTCAGCTGAGTTTTGCAGGCTGAGGACCAGTCCCTCAGAGAGGGAAGGGAGAGGGAGAGGCGTGGGGAGGGTGCTTTGGAAAGCATGGGTGTAGCGAGAGCTCTGGGGATTTTAGGCAAACGGGGCCATGGGGATGAATGACAGGAAGGCAGAAGTGGTTTTAGAAGAGCTTTATGTTAACAAAGGTCTGAACTTTGCCTTGTGGGCAGCTTGCTCTGCTGCTCTCTGGACATGGCCAGAAGGTGTCGGTCACAAAGGACCACAAGCTGCATCGCTCATGTGTGTGCCCTGTCCACAGCAGGCAGACAGACGGACACAGGAGGAGGCGTCAGGATGGGTCGGGGAAGCGGCAGCTGGTGCCCTGGGCTCGGGTTTCTTTCTGAGGTGTTTGGATGCTGAGGTGGTGGTGGTCGTGCGTGAGACGCTGTGAATTTCCTGTGGGCCACTGAACGGTACCCTTCAGGAGGGTGAGCTTGATGGTATGCGAATTATATCTTATTAAAAAAGAAAGAGGTGCACGAAGAAAGGGTGCTGAGGAGTGAGGTTGCAGGAGAGCCACTGAGAGATCTCTAAAGGCTGCTACACCCCCCAAATGTGGGGCCCCCAGCTCAGCACAGCTGCAGTAAGCAATGACTATGAGGCCTGAGATGTCACCCTCCCCCCATGGCAGGGTGGGGGTGGGGTGACCGCAGAGACCTCTAGACAGCGGCCCCTCCCCCACTGTAGCAACTATGTCATACATATGGTGCATGTGACTGCTGAGACCAGGGCGACAGACAGGTCACCTGACAAGGTACGCCACTTATTTTTGAAGACAGGCAGGTCCCCTGGTAATACAGCAAGCACGAAGAGACTTTGCCATAGACAGAGAAATTAGGGCGGAAAATAACACCATATAAACAGAACCGGCTGTTGCAGATGAGAGAGGAAAACCTTCCCTCCTCTCCCATCCCATCCCGGTGTGCCTGGCCTGTCTGAGGTCCTGGGAGCCCAAGGGCCCCTGCCACGGGCTGCCACATCATCTGTGCTGGGCTCAGGACTCTTCTGTCTGCCCCATGCACCTGCCAGGACCCACTGTGCTCAAGGCCCTCTAAAGATGGTTCCTCCCGTGGGGCCCTCAGGTCATACTCATTTCCCAGGGGAGGCTACACCCTGCTCCTAAGGCCCTGTCATTGGTGGGAAATGGGCACTGGGATTTGGGCTGAGGAAGGAAAAATAAACTGACCATCATATGCGAACCTTTGGATGCCTGCCAAGGAAGGGCAGCGTGGGGAGCCCGTGAGACACCTGGGTGAGCTGAGGTCACCGCCAGAGGCAGGGGTGGCTGAGGTTCAACAGCACAGGCAAAGTGCAAGCTCTCATGTGGTCCGCATGCTGCCCCTTCCCGGGGGTGGGGACAGGGTGGGCCGGCTCACCAGTCCACAGTGGAAAGGACTTCTGAGTGGAGGCCAGGGAGGAGACAGCCCTGTGTGCAGGAAGCTAAAGAGAGCCTGGGAAAGAGCTGGGTTTGGGATGGGACGGCAGAGTGACGCTGGGGAACTCCAACTCTCAGGCAGGGAGCAGGTTTGTCTTGCCCTGGGTTGGTGGGTGAAGGCAGGGCAGAGAGGGAAGGGCGAGAAGGATGGGTTTGAGGGGAAGGACCTAGCTGTTTCTACCCAGCATCCCCCAGGCCACTTCTCTTACCACCAACCTCAGTCTCAAGCCACTTGGTTGTCATGGAAACAGGACGGAATAGAACAGATGGTTTCCACTAGCCAAATTCCAATTAAACAGGGCAGAGATGGATTGGGAAGGGGTGTGATGTGACTGGGCTCTGCCCACCACCCCAGCCTGCGGATCCTGGGGTGCTCCAGGACGGACAGGAAACCCAGGAGCAGGAGTCTCCAATGGTTACCCCAACCCTCTCCCCTTGGGTTCTCAGAGGTGGAGGACACGGGGGTTGAGGGAGCACCTGCTTGGGGGAACAGCGCTGGAGGCTGCGCACCTTTAAATTTATAGAAAACCAAACCGGAGACACTCCGTGCATGCACCTAGACCCAGGCGCGTGTGCAACCACACACTGCTGTGTGTACGCGTGTCTACGAGCACGGAGGCACTGGGGAGCAGGGCAGGAAGGTTAAGCAAAGTCATTACGGAGAGACGCACTTTTAACACAGTACAAAGAAACTGCTTTGGAAAACAAAATAAGCAGTTTATTCCCCTTTATTTAATTAACGTGTAGGAAGACTGTCAATGCCAACAGCTAGGGATGAACAGACGCCTATGATAGATACAGTTGCTGGCCTCAGGGGTACAGGACACAGGACACATGAATTAATAACATGATCGCTGTCCCTGTGGGACTGTTCACAAAGTGCCATGATGAGGGAAGCAGAAAACTACAGAGGTGAGGGAGGGGGCGGGTAGGAAAAGGGCACACACCAAGGTGGTAAGATCTCACTGTGTTTTGAAGGGTGAGTAGGAGTTTGCCAGGCTGTGAGGTAGGACCCTCCAAGAAGAGGAGAAGAGTAAAAGCACAGGCCTGGAGGGATGAAAGGTCATAGCTTACATGGTAGAGTGGAAAAGAAGATGCCATGACAGACCCTGGTATGGATGGAAGGATTTCTGATTGAACCACTAACATCCCACACGTAGAAATGTGACATCACTTGGCACCTGTCTGTGAAGCCACACACACACACACACACACACACGCATGCACACACGCGCGTGCACACACATCTACAGAGCCTCCCAGTACTTAGCTAATGTTGAACAAATGGAGGAGAAGATGGTTTTGTTTGCTGAGAACACACTGAGGTACATATAGAGGTGTCAGGAAAAACAGAAGCATCGCAGCTTTCCTGTGTTGGCTGCAGATTAGTCAGGGTGCCAAGAACGAGCGGGGAGGGGCTGGGGAGCAGGAACCTCAGAGCCCACTGGGTTGCAGAAGTCACTCAGAGGCCATCACTTTCCTAAACATTTATGGGGCGCCAAGTGTATACAAGGCACTGAGCTGGAGCCAGCAGAGATCGAGGCACCGTCCACTGCTGGGGCTGAGGGGAGCAGAAAGGAGGCGGCACCAAGTACTAAGTGACACAGCGTCCATCTGGAGGCAGAGGGACAGGGCCGGGGAGGGCTGGTAGCTGAGTCGGCGGCGGCAGCCGAGGCCCGGGGAGAGCAGAGCTGAGGAGCGGAAGGGTGCGTCTTCGCTGGGACCTCGAGTGTGTCCAGGCACCATGGGGTGGGAAGCGGCTTTGGAAAGGCGGGCCTGCCTGCCAGCAAAGCCCCATCTCCCAGTTCCTGACTGGCTATGTCCCCCCGGGCACTTTCAGCAACGCCTGAAGACGTGTTTTATTGTCGCCCTGCGCCGCCGGTGTGAGGCAGAGGCTGCTGCTGGCGTCCGAGGGCCAGGATGCTGCTCAACGTCCCCCCGGGCCAAGGTCAGGAGCCCTGGCCCAGGGCCACAGCCTGTCACTAGGTCTGCGGCACGAGGGAGCCCCTGACCCTGTGCCTCGCTCCAGGGGCCGGGCCGGGGGCCACCCTGCTTTGAGGACAGACCGTCACTACTGTGCTCTGAGCTCAGCACACGCAGAGGATTAGGGCAGACAAGAGCCCCCCACCCCCACCCCGTTCCCTCGCCTTTCTCAAGGTCACGTGTCTCCTCCCGTTCTCACTCTAACCCACTGTGCTGGAGTTGGCGAGTCTTCAGGTGCCCCCCCCCCCAAGTATACCAGCTGAATAAAGCCTCTTACCTCATTTCAAATTGCTTAAAACATTTTTCTCCCTTTAACATATGGTACCTGGCATGGGATGAATGATCAAATATCTGTTGATTGAATAACCGACCTCACCTAAAGGATTAGGGAAATGTTACCCAGAGGTTGACCCAAGTCACCATGTGGCCAGTAGAAAAGATCCACAGTCATGAGTCAGTGGGGGCAGAGTGCTCTGCTGAGGAGGGCCCTGGTCCTCCCTGGGTGGCTGCAGGGCCTGGCCTTCCAACAGAAAATATCTAAGGGTGTCCAAACAGCGTGTGGGGGAGGGCTGTGAGCAGGTCACTAATCTCCCGGAGATTAAACACCGGCCAGCTCTGGAGAGCAGAAACCAGCTAGGAGTGGGGGTGGGGAGGAGCTGGGGGAGGTCAGAGGGTGAATTTTGCCTGGGAGATGGTGGCCCAGGGCAGAGGTGGGGACTTTTTTCTCCAGGGCTGGGGGATAAGGAGAGGAGCCAAAATTGGAGAAAAAAACAGGAATGGTTTATTAACCCAAGTTACTAATTATTAACCAGCTGGACTCCTGGACTTGAGGACCCAATTTCTGGCTTTCCCCTCGCTAGAGTGGAGCGCACTCCCGGGCCCTGCCTTCCTGCAGTGTCTCCTTCCTGTCACCTCCTTCAGTTCACCTCTGGTCTTGCTCTTCTGGCTCCCTGGTGGCTACGACTAGTGCATAATGGTGACTGAAGGTGCTGTGAGGGGCAGGACCTGAGCTTGGCCTGGGCGGCAGCTGCGTCCTTGGAACCCTTCGCTCTTCACTTCCAGCTCCCTCGTGGGCTGACCGTCCACTCGTCTCCCCTTGAACAGCTTCTGTGCTCCCTGTTAGGGAGCGGGGCTGACACCAGGGAGGCTGGCCAGGAGGAAGGGGAAGGAGGAGGTGGGGGACAGGCCCTGGGCGAGCCCTCCTGGCCATTCAAGGAGGCCCCGTTATCCTTGGGATAAAGAGAGGTTCGGTTTCTCTGGAGCCGGACGACGTCCTCCCCTGGTGGTGGCCAGTGGCTATGCCAGTCTCAGCGGGGCAGTGAGGATCCTATGGAAGGGACCTGGGGGTCGCCAGTGCCTGCATGGTCCTCATAAAACACCCATGGAGTGGGGGCCCTGTTGCTTCCCATCGCAGAATTGGTCTGCGTGCTAACAGCGAAAAGTGGGGCGCCCCACCTGGCCCCCTGCCTTGTTTCATCCTCCCAGGGCCCTGACATGCCACAGGGTCACACGATGCCGGTGGCTGCCAGGAGATGGCCTGACCTGTGGCAGCCCTGTACTGTACTTCCTTCCAAAGCCACCACTCCGATCCAAAGCAGCCCTGCATCTACCCCCAGGGGAGGACAGGAAGCTGAGGAGCCCAAGATGCCACAGGGTGACTGATACAAGCAGAGAGCTGTCGCCCAGCAGGGCTGTGCACCCCTCCCCCCCGCCCCATGGCATCCTGAGTCTCTGCACTGCGCTCGCTCCCCATCACCAGCTTAATTCCTTAATTCCCACTGAAAACAAGCAGATCTCTCACCAAAATTTACTCTTAATCCAAAAGAAAGCAGGGGTGGGAAAGGGTGGGGGGGGGATAAAGCATGGCATGGGAGATGGCAGGAACCTGCCCACTCTTTCCTCTGAGACTGCAGGCAGCTGCGGCTCAGGGCAGGAACCCCGGACTAAATCCCTCCTGCTCAGGCCACATTTGAAGCACTGGGTTCAGGATTGGGCATCCCTGCTGTTACAGGAATCTCTACAGTTTAGTTCTGAGGAGGACAGCACCCGAGACTAGAGGGCAAGGTCATCTGAGCCCACAGGGAGGAGACTTTGGAACCCGCTGAGGCTGAGTGTCTGAAGGACATCGTACGTGGGATCAGATAGGCTCCATGCAGTTCTGAGGGACAGAGCCAGGACTGGGGACCTGGCGCCTCAGACACACAGATCTCAGCTTGGTGCAAGGGGGAACTTGGGGCACTCAAAGCTGTGAGGGTTCCCATGGTGGAGAGTGAGCTCCCTGCTACTGGCAGTATTCATGCTGAAGCCGAGGATCAATCAACCGGTAGAGATGCGGGTAAGGGGCTTGGGGGCTGGAGTGGGGTGTTTCCGTTCTTGATTTCCCTTCCAATGTGGAGACTAGGATTCTGACTAGCCCTCTCCACCTTTCCCTGCAGGGCGGTGAGGTGTCTCTGTGGGGCCCCTGCTGGGTATAGGAGGGGGACAAAAGGGCTCACCTGCAAACTAAAGGAGGGCACAGTGCCAGTCCAGTCCCAGCTGCCCCTGCATGGTCACACAGAGAGCTAAGGGAGAGCAAGAGGCTCATGCCGGGATGACCCACCAGGCCTCACTCTTTATATTAACAAGCCAAGCTTCTGCCCAGTGGGCATTCCTATCCTCTGGTGTCACCGGCTGTGCATGAGGTCAGAGGTCAGATGCTATCCAGTGCTGGCCAGGACATTATGTTTGCTGCTGTGTCCTCAAATCCCATATCCATGGCTGGTACTCAAGGATACTCGCTGTTGAGTGAACAGAGCAATGAAACTGCCCAACATTCCCATGATGCGCAGGGTAGGGGGATACCACAAAATCTGGCACAGGGTCCTTAGGGAAGTCAGAATCCTGCACCTCTTGTTTAGTAAGGGAGCCCAGATAGCTTCTGAGAGTCAGCAGGCACCTTTCCAGGTGGTCACCCATTGGGCACCCATGGGGGCCATGTTGGCCACCCAAGGTGGGGGGAACATTGCTACAGCATTCTGGTCACATGCTGCTAAGGGGGCCTCACTCCTGGGGGTGGACCTTCTTCTAAATCTAGTGGCCCTGGGTGAGCAGTGGCCGATGGCAGCCTCATTGGGCCAAGATGGGCTCTCCTTCAGCCTTGTGTCAACCATGCAGACCCTGTGAGCTATCTGCCTCCTGTAAGCCTCCCAGAATCTCCTCCAGCCTATAGGTGAGGAGCTGAAATTTAGAGGGAGACAAGAAACCCAAGACACCAATGTACATGCTGACACAGGGAAGTCACCAAGTGCTGAGATCACGTGGCTCCAAGTAATTGATGGGTTCAGTCAATTCGAGGGAGAAAAATAGTCAAACCAGTTGTTTGTGATCCTATAGACAAAACAATTATCTAACTGACCTCTGCCCCATTCTCTAACTGGCGGCTGGGGAGCAGTGTGGACCCTGACTCAGACAGTCATCATTTCTGATTGCTTCCTCTCCTCCCCTTCCTCCTCCCCTACCCCTAGTACCCCAGGAGCTGGGTGGGAGACCCAGCCTCATGAAGATGGCGATCAGTGGAATCAGCAGCAGACTCCCACTCACGCACACGCAGCACGTGACCTCCTGTGCGCACATCTGCATACACGCAGCCCTCCCCGCATAGACAGAGGATGTAAAGACACTTGTAAAGAAACACATAAGCCACACAGATTATTATTACACTGTGAACCGTGTACTCAGTGCAGAGGGGTGGGGCAGTGGAGTAGGAGAGGGGAATGGGGACCCTTCCTGGGAATGGCGCTTGGGGTGGCAGAGGCCACGAAGACTTCTCAGGGAGGCAGCAGCACTCAGCGGAGGGCGTCAAGGACCTTGGTACCTCCCTTTCTCCATCAGCTTCCCTTCAGCACCGACCTAGACCATTATCTGACTCCTGGGAGAGGTGGGAGGCACACTGTGGCCAGGGCAGAGAGAGGCACGGGGGAGCAGAGGCAGGGGCTGTCGCCTAAGTCCCTCTAAAGGCTCATCCATCAAGTGCTGAGATAACAGGAGTGCTCGGCCAGCCCAGGACACTGATGACTCTCTGGGAGCCATAAACACAGGGAATAAATCCGGGAAGGGCAAGGGTAGGAGGGTGTCTCGGTAGCAGGGCTGGCCGACCCGCCTGGGAAGAGAGAGGAGATCCATCCATCATTCTGAGAGATGGAGCAATCTAGGCCAGCGAGATGGAGACGGCTGGGGGCAGGGCAGGTGGGCAATCATAATAAAATCACCCAGCGGTGTGGCTGCTTCGCTCCGATCTTATTTACACTCTGGGAGATGCCTGGTTCTGCTTCCACTCACATTTAAGTGTGGAAGCCGCTGAATAACACGGCAGCTGCTTCTGCTATGGATTCAGACCCCAACGAGGAGGTTCAGCATCAAGAGAGCAGAAAAGAGGGGTGTAAACAGTGACTTGGCCCAAGAGCGAAGCCATCATCTGCAGGCTCCATCGTGGGGACCCCTAACGCCCCCTGAGGAACCCTTGGGGTTGGTGGGGGATGGCAGGTCCTAAGCTTACCTTCCTCCTAAGGCTGCCAAGCATTTCCTGGGTACGGGGCAGACTCCAGCCCAGGAGCCAACCGCCTGGCTCCGGCTGGTGTCTGGCCACAGCGGCCGTGTGGTAATCCAAGCTAACGGAGCATGGATAATCTGCAGTGGGGCAGGGTCTAGGAGGAATTTCTCTTTGGCGTCGAAACGGATCAGATGACTGTTCTGCTGTTACCTTCCTAATTAAGCAAGGGAGACTGTGAGGCCTGAGGTAACTCGGTGACCCACAGGACCCCGGGGTCTGGGAGGGGCTCTGGCTAGGGGGCACCCCGACAGGACAATCGCACATGTGCAGAGTGGAGTGGCCACTTCGTTCCGAGCCGCAACACCGGGAAGGGGTTTTGAGTTTTCTGCTTCTGGGATAGTTCTCTCCTCCTGCTGTGGCCCCAGGATCAAGTGTTTCTCTCCCAGCACCCGGTTCTCAGACTGCCTGGGGCAGAGGAAGCATCTGCCGTTTGTCCCAGGAGAGGAAAAGCAGGAGCACAGGCGAGCACCCTACATCCTCCCCTGCCCTCCCTCGTTTAGGACGGGCTGGTACTGGATCAGCTTGCAGAGCTCTGGACCCGCCCAGTACCCCTGGGACCAGCCCCAGGGGTGGGGCACCAGCTGGGGGTGATTTTGCAGAGAAGCCCCTACACCTGCTGCTGGTCTGGTCTGGCTGTGCTGGACGGTGGGAGGCCCTGTGCTGGAGTCAGTGGTCCCTTCATCTGGGGCTGAAAGAGTGATAACACCAAAACAGATCCCAGCAGCACAGCCAGGCCGAACAGTGACTGACAGGCTGGAACAGGAACGCAACAAGAGGACCTCTAATATTTTAAGGCATCCAGAGAACACATCAGGGCTGCTATGGAGTCTCTCGGCAGACATAGCGCCAACAGCTCCCCAGTGCTCCAGGTACCCACAACCACAGCCCTGGTTATCCCCGTCCAGTCAAAGGGGCACGAGTGTAAGGAATAAGGCCCTCTCGGTCAGCTGTCTCCTCCATCACTTATCTGCTCCCCAGAAAAGAGGCATCTCAGCCACGCGTCTGAGATCAGGCACTCTCAGCCTGACTCTCTGGACCTGTTTCCTGCTCAGCCATTTACCAGCTGTGCGGTCACGGGCGAGCTACCTGAACTCTGTCTGGACCTTGTTTTCTCGTATGCAAAAATGAGGGGAACAGAAATAACTCCACATGGATGGATGGGAAAAGTAAGTCAGTCACTACAGCACATGTAAGGCACCCCCAACAGTGCCTGGCACCCCGGAACTCGGGGGAATTTGCTATTCTTCTTATCACCATCCACGGTCCACAGAAGCAACCGTTCATCCATACAGCACTCACGACTGGCCCACTACGTTCCCTGGGGAAACCAAGCTCCATCAGCAATGAAGCTCTTTGTTTTGTGGAGATGATAATTCCCAGTAGCTATCTGAGAGTAATGAATGTCACAGGGTGTCATGGATGAGATGCTGGGGGCTTTGAGATAAGAGGAGTTATCTCAGCTGGGGTGGGGGTGGGCTTAGAAAGGCTTCATGGCAAAAGTGGTGCTTAACTTCAGCATTTAGACTTAGTACTTATGGAAAATAAGAGACAATGTGGATGGAATAGCATGTGCAAAGGTCCTGGGGTAAGAGAGCACTGGGCATGAACATGGAGTGTGGGGAAGACAGTAGGAGATGAACTGGGGAAGGAGGGGCAGCTATCCCATGCCCCTGGGCAGATGAGTGTCTACTCAGGTGTGTTCACCCAAGTGGCAGTGTGGGTACACTGGAGCCAGGAGTCAAGGTGAGGCCTAAACCAGGGGTTCCAGCAACACTGGCACCAACAAGCACATGAATGGGCATTTAGCCTTTGCAGTGGGACTCACGTGAAGTGGCACAGGGCTGGCTTGGCTCTGAGGCACCGTCTCTACCACTCTTGTCCTGGCACCTGACAGCATTTGCCCATAAGATATAGGACTGAGGAGGGGACCACATGGGGTGTGGTTCAGGGCACAGTGAACAGAACTCCTGGCAGCCACCTCGCCAACCCCAGGTGGGGCCGGAGCCTCAGACAAGCTGCAGGCAGGTCCTTGTGGGCTGTTCCTCGGCCAGCACAGACCTCCAGCCTCCTTTCTCAGCACACAGCCAAACACATCAGCGCTCCATTGCCACAACTCACCTGGCGGGAACGCCAGCTTACCCACCAGGGTGTGGGCCGACCCATGTGACCCCCAACCAGGGCATACACGGGAGCCGGGGTTATTTGGGCCTGGCCCACATTTCCTCTGGCCCAGAGGTACCAAGAGGGGGCAGGCTTCCCTTGGTTCTGATTTTGTTTTCTGTGGTTTTCTGATACAGCTAGACTCAAGGAAGAAAGATCACACAGAAAGGGGAAGCCCAGGCCGGGCGGCGGCCGGCTGCTCACAGGCACTAGAATTACTGAGACAGAAATGATCCCATCTTTGGCGGGAAAAGCCCCAACATGGCACCCAAGGCCCCACCAGGGAACTCAACCTCAGGGAGGAGGTGGGAACAGCAAGTCCCTGCCAAGGCCACAGGTGGCTCTTGGAAGGAGCTGGCTCTCTCCATCTGGGGTGGGACTCCATTCATGGGCTGCGAAAATGTCCCTTCCTTCTGCCTGCTGGATGGAAAGACAGCTCAAGTCTCGGCCATCACTGCTTTGAGGGTCCGGCCTTGGCCTCTGGTGTGGTCCCTGCCCCGTGAGATGAGGATGTTCTAGGCTTTGCCGCCAGCTCCTGCCAGAGACAGCAGACTCTTGGAATACCCCAGCGGGACAAATGTCCTCCTCCCTTTCAGGCAAGGGGCAGAACAGGGACTCTAAATGGGCAGGAGGGACCCCCACGTTTCTGGCTTTGGGGAACAGGCGCACAGGACTTTGGAAGGAGGAACTCTATTGATGCCACGGACTGAGCTCAGATTCCCAGTGGCACTTGTATCCACGGCCGGTGGCCTGTTTTGATGCTGAGGCCACTCCTGCAGCTATGTCCCAACAGAGCCACCAGCAGGCGGAACTAATGTCCTCTAATGAGATTCGGGCCAGAGTGGTCAGGCGGGTTTTATTGTCTGTGGCTTGGTAATGAGTCTCCTCATAAACTGGGAATGAAATTGGGGTCTGTACAGACTAGAGGGGGTAAGGGTGGCCCAGGAGACAGAATTAACTCTGCCAGGTCCTGGCCCTCTGCTGCTCTCAGCTGCGCCCTCTAGCCCATGAGGCTTTCTGAGCACCTGCTTTCTGCCCCAGCCAGGCTCACACCCTGCCCTGTGCCTGGGGCTCCATGCTCACAACTCAGGCCCTGTCCATGTCTCAGCCCATTTCTCTGGGACAGAGGTATGCTCAGTGTATGGTAGGACACCCCTCAGCTGCTCTGTCATCCCATCCCAGGCTCCATGGTCAGCTCCCACTGGGCTCCTGACCACATCCTCAGCTTATCCCTTGCTTCCCCAGGGAGTTGCCATGCCTGGCACACTGTGCGAGGACAATGAAAGCTGGTGGTGGCTGGCAGAGTGACTGGCCACATAATGATGTACTCTGTAGGGCCCTGGCTTGCCTCTCCTGTGCGTCCATCCTCGTTCATTTCCACATCCTGATCTGCTGAACTCGCAGTCAGAAGTCCTGGTGCCCAAAGGGGCCACAGTGGCATGAGACAGGCAGCAGGTTATCAAGCCTAACCCTCGCTTTCCTCAACTGTAAAACGGAAGTAACACTGATGCCGCGCTATTCGTGGAGGTCATGGACACCACTGACCTGCTGAAACTCCATGCTGTAAAGAGGGCCACCAACTCTGTCTTTATTACAGAGTTGCAGGAGGATTCAAGCGGACAAAAAGAGTGGGCAGCTCCCATTCCCAGGGGCACTCTCTGCTTCCCTAGCTGGTACCATCTCATCCTAGAGGGAGGGTCCTATGGCCCACCCTCCGCTGAAGCGTGAATGTTTGAAGGGAGGCAGGGGCTGAGTCCCTGGCCTCCCTGCTAGCCCCAGGCTGCTGTCACAGCAAGCACTCCAGATGGGCAATGGTGACCCAGCTGGGCCCCAGCCAGGGAGCAAGGCGGGTGTTGGGAGACTGCTGGGCGACACGCAGCAGGACAAAGCCTGCAAGCGCCTGCTGCCTGTGTTGTACTTGACCACCACAGGGCTTGGCGGGAAGGTGCCCACAGCCAGCCAGGCAACCTGAGCTCTCCTGGTTGCGGGTCCTGCTGCTCCCCAATTGCTGCGCCTGGGTCATTGTTTTCAAGAGGGGTTGGGATCTACTTCCTGAGTAGTGCTAGTTGGAGACAAGGCAATTGGGCCTAGCAGCGAGTGGGTATCTGAGTGGCTTTTTCTTAAGGGACCATAATGGTGGCACTGCCCAATAAGCAGACTCAGAGAGGGCAGTGCCACTCAGAGGAATTACACAGGGACAAGAGAAGCTACTCCTCTCTATTGCATGTGTATCAAATGCCTGGCCACGTGCTGATAATTTTCATTCATTGTTCTCATTCTCACCTTTATGCATCTCCTTGGAAATCTGTATTATCTGAAGCCCATTTACAGATGAAAAAATTGAGGCCCCACAAGCACCTTCGCCAAGGTAACTCAGTTAGTCATCCAGAGTTGGGATTCTGACCCAGTTCAGCTCATCCCACTTTGCAGTCTCACTGTGCTGGGTCACCACCAGGCAGTAAGGAGAGGGCAGAGCCATCTGCTGCCATCCCCTCCCTGAGGAATCGTGAAAAGCACAGCTCCATGAGTCCCAAGAATCTAAACCTATAGTCTTCCCCAAATCCTACCAAGGATAAACCTGGGATTATCCATTGCCTACAACCTGCTGTTGGAAAGTCTTTGAGTCCTTCCTGCATCCCTCCTGTTACACTGGGGTCATCTCTCCTCATAGAACGGGTCGAGGTTCTGAAAGTATGTCTGGTGTCTTTTCTCACATCTCTTCCCTTTCTCCACTTCCCAGGTTCAAACGCCAGAGAATCCAGAGCTGCAAGGGTTAACTGACCTAAGAGGCTGTTATCTCCAGCTCAGGGCTTTCCCTCTGCAAGGTGATCCCTGCTCAGATCTTAAGTTACCTTCAGGCCCCCGGCACACCTGCTGCTGGCTCTGTAGACCTGGTCTCCGTGGAGTAGGATGGGCATCATGGCGTCATGGCGGCACACTTCCCAGCTGGCCCAGTGCACGGGGACTGGGCTTCCTGGGCTTCCCTTTCTCTACTGCATGTCCTCTTCTCCTGCTTTTTTTCTAATAAGTGGGCTCCTGCTTTCTGCTACTCAAACCAGGACGCTTCCAGGCATGCGGACGTTGCCCTGGCTCCCTTGCACATCTTTTAATGGAAAGCTAAAGCCCACAACCCTAATCTTTTTAAAAAGTTCAAGGTATGTTTAACCCCCACGCCCCATGATTCTTTTTCCCAGGCACAAATAAGGAAGCAGATATTAAATTAGGATCTGAAAACCTGTCTGCCTTGGCTCCTCCCAGCCATTCAGGGATCGTGAGAACTTGCAGGGCAGGCTGGGCCCAGTTAGCACAAGGTTCCAACACTGCTCTATTTGCCCGGCGAGATGACAGAGGCTGACAAGAGAGGAAAGCCTCTCCGGGTAATGTCAAGGTCTCGGACATCCTGGGAGGACGCAGAGGCTTCTAAAGTCAAGCACAGAGGAAAAAAGGAAGCAGGTCTAGGGTTCTTACCCCGCAAAGGACTCAGACCTGGCAGCTTGTCCTGGAAAGAGCTAGCTGAGGGCAAATCCTGGGTCTCTTCCCAGTCACCTGCACTGACACTCGGACATCAACACGGGCATTATCAAGACCCCAAACCATTCTCAAAATCCATCAGTACGTCATGAGAAATCAGCAATGTGTGGCTATCCATTTGATATTATATATTTATGGCACAGTCACCCACAGCTGAGTGCACACACTTCCTAATCTCAGTCCCCATGGATTTGGACTTGCAATAGTGAACTGTAGATCACTGACACAAACACACAAAGCCCTGCACACATGTGTGCACAACACTCAGTCTAGACCAAAATGAGACTATCAGAAATGTTATAGGTTAAGTTCCACAACTGGCTAATATCCATTCTAGCCTGACATGCTGGCAAATGTTCAAAGTTAAAAAAAAAAATCATCCAAACAGATGAATATGTAGTTACCTCTCCATCTGCTCTTCCCCCAAGTAGGAGGTATTTCACTTACCGGGTTAACCAGGAAAGGTATAATTAAAAAAATCGAAGATACATGCACACCTCCCTTGGGTGTTTTCTATTTGTGCTGAACAATGAACATTAGTCAGCTGCTAAACAATAGCAGCATCACTGATACAGCAACTGGGGCTGCCCCTCTGCCCCTCCAGCCTGGCCCACAGGCTCAGCTGTCAGCATCAGAGCTCTGGCTGGCACAGCCACGCTGGCAAGATACCACTGAGCCCACAGATCAGGGAACCCAAATGTGGACAAGGTGGATTAACTGTGCAAAGCCAAGTGGTCAGCAAAGGCACTGACGGCACTCCTGATGGCCACCAGCATCAGACTCCCAGGGGCTACCATCCCGTGTGCTCAGAAGTCCAAGGTGTAAGGGACACCTTCTAAGCCACTCAGACAGGCCCAGGTTCTACAGCATCTTCCTCCCCTCCCACCTTGAGGACGAGGCCTTGAATGGGATTCTGAGACAACCTTCCCAGTGCTGCCTGGTAAACAGCCCTGGAGACGGCCACAGACACACACTGCAAGCCCCAGGCCAGCAGAATTGGCTTTGCTGTAATGTCCTCCTACCCAGTGAGTCTGAGCATACCACGGTCCATGGAAAATGGAGAAAGGTGGAAATAATCACCAGCTCCCACACTTGGAGTGTTGAAGGAAACCACCATGACAGGGAGCTGAGTGCAGGCCACAGAGGGGTACATGGTGGCCAGACAGGTCTTCTGAGGGTGTGCATGTTATCTAGGGTGTGTGTTCTCTTTCCAGACAAAAGGTGTAGGGAAGCCAATTAGGGAGGGTGTGATGTGGGTGGGACACCTGCTTCCCAGGCAGGTTCTCCACTGTGTCAGCCTCTGTGTGCTGCCCAGTCCCTCTTCAGGCGGTGTGGCCCAATGCCCCACTGACCCTCTCCTCTATGTTAGTGGGAAGCAGCCAAGCTTGTCATCTCAGGAAAGAGAGGCTGTGGCCTTCATCACCCTGCCTGGTACAGTGGACACTGCTGAAACGCTTCTGTGTGCACACTTCAGTTGCCAGATTGGGAGTGTTTTGAAGTCAGGGGCCATCACACACTTCGGGAGGGGGTCCTCCCTCCCCACCCATTCAACACTCCCTGTCACAGTCCAGGAGAACCCAGAAAAGAGCAGCAGTCCCCAGAGAGAAGCACAAGCGAGCAGTCAGGAGGGAACTAGGGACTGGCACAAAGTGAGGGCTGGCCTGGTAACTTCGGTACCTTCTGACTTTCTCTCCCCAAGGGTCAGAGGGGACACTTCCCTCCCTCCACAGGAGATGCCAGAGAGAGCAAACACAGGCATCAGGTGCCTAGGCACTGGGTCCAGGAGCCTGGTGAGTCCGGGGAACTTCCACTGCCTCTGATGATGTCCATCCACCAGTCACAACCAGTGGAAGAACGCTTACTAAGTGCCTGACTCAGCTGGGGTTCTGTGTTAGGCATCCCACTCCCGCATCCAGACTTTCAGTGGGTAGAGGGGTATCCACTGTGAACCAGGTGAGTATCACCTCCCTGCCCCTCCTTGAGTGGGTGGCAGGCCTCTGCTCTTCCATCCTCCCAAACAGAACTAACTGGCCTTCCACACAAAGCTGGGGAGAGTAACAAAAGGAGGGGTAAAGGGGTGAGCTGATCACCCTGCTCTCCAAACCTTCCAGCCCTTTGTCCATCCCAGGATTAGATTAACCCCTAGTGTGCTAGAAACTAGTGTGCTCTGGGAAAGCTTTCTCTGGATTCTGGATTGGACAAATGGAATCAAAAGATTCCCAGATGCCCAAGCCCCGTGGTCAGGCATGTCCTGCAGCCAGCCTGAGCTACTAAGCCTTGCTGTCTTCCTGTCCAGTGTGACATGAAGACCTGCTCTCACCAAGACCACACTGTGGAGAGGTTCAGGCATGCCCCTATGAATCTCCACTCCCCCCATCCTAGGAAGGAGACACTGTGGGCAGCGGGGGCGGGGACACCCCCTACCTGTTTTTGAAAACTGCTTTTCCTGCCATCCACCCCTGAGCCAGCTTCACTGAGCCCTGGCAGTGGGCTGGCTGGCAGAAGAAGGGGCCAAGAAGTGAATGAGGCTAGGATTCTGCCTTCCCAGATGGCACACAGGCCACATAGCTGGACAGCCTGGCTGGTCCCTTGTTCACAAACTGGGGGACCAGTCTGCAGCACCATAGGTTGGGGAGCGAATATTCTCACCACAGGAGGAACGAGTCTTTTCCAACGCCCCTGATTTTGCCCCAAGGTAGAGACCACGTGCTCCAAGTCAAGGGCCACCTTACCCTCCAAAACCTATGCAGCTAGGACCAGAAGTCATCTCAGGTTTCTTCCCAGAGGGTTAGAGGGACTCTACCCCCACCTTGATCCAAACTGGTCGTCCCGCGGGGAGCCCCGTAGCTTCCCCAGGGACACAAAGGGTTAAAACCAGGCAAGGGGACCCGGTGGGATTTGCCTCCTAAACGCATTTTCCAGCTCATTCCCCAGCACAATGTGCCTGGGCCGGTCTGCCTCCACCCCCACCGCACCCGTCAGAATGGGCTACTAAGGGCTACCGCAGGGTCAGGCCTGGAGTTAACCCCTCGGCTGCTGGCGCCTCGAGTAAGGACATACGGAGTGACCTCAGGGTCCCTCGGGAAAGTGGGTCACGCAGCCACCTTCGCTGGCAAGAAGCCCGCGGCGTCTCCCTCGGGGAGAACCCCGCTTCAGGAGCGCCGTTCCAGGCGGAGCCCAGTCCCGCGCAAGGCCGGGAGTTTGCGATTGGGAGCAAGGGGCGCTCACCTTCCAGGAAAAGGACCCGCAGGTGAGCGAGAAGCCGCCTCTGTCGCAGGAGCCAGAAGCCGGCTCTCCGCGTCCGCTGTGAGATTTGGGGCGGGAGGGGCCTGAGCGCACGAAACCTTCTGGCAAGGGGCCCCGAAAGAAACGAAGCCCCCTGCGTCTTCCCGACCCGCAGCCCACCAGCTCCACTGACGACCTCGCCCTGAGGCTGCTGTCTTATACCCCGAGAATTACCGTGATTATTTTGTATTTATGTAACATGCAGTGTTTCCAAACTGCTTCTCGAGCTGAGAACTGGTTATTAAATAAATAGAACGCTAGTCCATATTATTATTTTCATGAAGAGCTCAGCAGAGAAAGTGCTTTCTTGCTACACGGAGACGTGTATCCGACCGCCTCCCTGCAGGGCAGGCTGTTCGGCTTCTCAACATCTCTTCCTCGGCCGTGCCACCTCCTACCCCCTCACCCGAGCCGTGACCCAACTTTTCTGTCTCCGTTCACTCCCTGCAACCCGATGATGCCCGCCATCCAGCTCCCAGCCCCGGGGAGCCGCCGGATGGGTGGGGGTGGTGGGGAGTCAGAGATGAACGCGCCTACCTGGGAAGAAGACAGCGGTCAAGCAGAGAGCGAGTCCCCACCAGCGTCCAGCGGCGCCCGCGAGCCCCATCCGAGCCATCGGGGTCTGGGGTTCCGGTGAGAGGGGAGGCGAGCAGGACGCTCCCCGCACTCCAAAAACCAGCCCGGAAGACGAGGGCGGATCGCTGGCGGCCCGCAGGCACTCGGAGGATCCAGGTCAGCCGCAGCCGTCGGCCGGAACGGGTTGGGCTGGGTGGGTTCCGCGCGCGCGGCCGCGATCCGGGCCCGGGGTGCCGCCGGCTCAGAAGCTCGGCAGATGCCCGCCGCAAGTTGCACGAGTCATGCCCGCTTCGCCACCTCCGTCCTCCTCCCCGCGCCGGTCCCCGCCCTCTTCTTCCACGCAGAGCCGGGCTGGGGAGAGGGACCCACCCCCGGCGCGCCCGGCTGCCCGGCTGCGCGGCGCGGGCTCCCGGCCCCCGGCGCGCTCACGCCCTCCCGCTCGGCTCCAACTTGCAGGCGTCCATGGCCGGCTCCTCCGAGGGCGGCGGGACGAGCCCGGGCGGCGCGAGGGTCGGGGCCCAGCGGCGGCGTGCGGCCGGCCGGGTGGCCGCTGCCCGCGCGGCTCGGGCTGAGCGGCCGGGCGCCTGGAGAAGCCGCCGGGTGCGCCGCGCGTCCCCGCTGCCGCCGCTCCGCCGGGTGCAGCCGATCCGCAACAATGTGGAGCTGCTCGGGCGCCCGGGCGAGCCGCGCTCGTTCCTCTGCCTCTTTCTCTCACTCGCGAGCTCCAGCCTTGGAGTCCGTGATGTCAGCCGGGGGAGGGGTTAGCGTTAACCCCCTCCTGGCCCCGACGCGCCCGGCCCGCCTCAGCCTGCGCCCGCCCTCGCGCCCTCCCGCCCGCACCTCCCGGGCCCCGGCACCGGCGGACGCGAGCGGCGCCTGCGGGATCCCACTCAAGCTCCCAGATGCCCCTTGGTCGCCTTTCAGCCCCGGAGAGGGCCGGAGGGAGGGCTGCCCGCCTTCGTCGCTGACAAAGGGAAGCAGTGACCCCTAGCGGCCGCTTTCGGGGAGACGCGACTCGGTGGGGGCGGAGTCCAGATGGGGCGGGGGGCGGCCGCGGAGGCGCCGTGCGGAGGACACTGGCCCTAGCCCTGTCCGAGCGGAGAGGGCTTCGGCAGCCCTGTCCTCCACTCCTGACCCATTTCACAGATGAAACAAAACCAGAGCAAACCAAGGCGCCTCGTCCAGGGCAGACGGTGCCAGAGCTCAGTCTAGAACCCCGGAACCAGGGCTCCCTCTCCTCGGTATGGTGAAAGGGAGGCGTCTCTGCACCCGGCCATGTGGAAGCCGCTGAGAAGCCCGCGGAGGGCATTCATGGTTGAGATAGGGCACTCGGGGATTCTGGTAGGGTGTCTGCTGTAACCCTACCGCCACCAGAGGTTCCCTTTCCAATAATCGAAGCACCCTCCCATCCCCCGAAGAAAGCACGAAGCCAATCTCGGTTTCCTTACTTCTTTTCGCGCACTTCTGGGCGATTTGCGGAATTTCCACGAAAGTGACCCATCCAGTCTGTCCCCTGCAGGGCAGGGACTCTCAGTCCCATACCGTCACCACCCCCCATATCCGGGTGTGGTCGGCGTTCTGCCAAGGCCCTTGGCAGCTCAAAGCCTGTCCTCTCCCTCTTCTAACTCCTGTCCCTGTCTATGGCCCCGGGGGAGGCAGACAGACAGGATCTCCCACTAGAGAGCCAAGGTGCCCCCCAGAGGCCTGAACAGGCAATGTGCCCTTTGCCCTTTGCCCAACCTCCAAGCGGGCAGGAGCAGAGGGAACCAGCTTGTTTCTGATGAGATGTAAATTCTGGGACCTGGGAGTAGGAGAAGCCCAGGGAGGAGGGGTGAGGAGTGTTTCCTGGGCCAGAAGTCAAGTTTAGCTCTCCAGTGGATGCTCACCCTCCTACTCGCTGACCTCTTCTACATTTGACACATGTAACCTGGGCTGTCTTAGTTGCAAAACACTGTGCCAGGCCTGGGATACACAGAATGGCCATTGCATTTGTCCTTGCCCTTAAGAACTCAGTCTGGTGGCACTGGCAGGGAGAGACACAGAAACAATTGCACGAAGAAGCAGCTATTAGGGTTGCTGTGTGGCGTGGGTTTGGTGGGTCACAAGGGAAGGGAACCAGTTTAGCCTGGGCTGGAGTGTATGGGAAGGGACCATTGGCTGAGTGGTTCATCTTTTAGACACAAGTAAGTGTGGAGGGCAAGGGATCCTGAGGCTGGATTTAAGGTAGGGAAGTTGTATAAGGAAAGGTCAACAGTTACGGGTGGAGTAGATGCCCACCAATGCTTGGTCCTAACCTTAATGTAGGCTGAAGGAGGGGACAGGCCCCCAGATCTCTGGATTGTGTCAAGTAGTCACTGGAGGGGGGTTTTAAACTGAGGGATGGCAGGTCAAAATCAGTTCATGGTGGCCATTTGGACAGCCAAGAACCCATCAGCTGGCTGGCAAATGCTTTAAGGTCCAGGGCTGAAGCAAATTCCCTGCTTGCGGCCTAAGGCCATGAACCTGGCACATGGCAGGTGCTGAATGGATGGATTGGAGGGGGGACAATTCCAGATACACCATTGTCCGCCAGTTTCCTGCTCTGGGAAGCAGGTGATTTTTGAATTAGCTACTCTTAAATGGACTTGCAGAGAGAGTGTTTCTGTGGGGACAGGGCACATCTTCCCGAAATAGTGGTGATTAGGTGACACTGTATGATTGTGCATTCATCATCTTTAAACAGGCAGGAAAGGAAAAGGTTACATCTGACAGAGGCGCTGAAGGACATCAGATTTGGGCCATGGGAGGCAGAAGAGGACACATACAAAGACATGGAGGTGCACAGAGGTAGGCGAGGTCCTGGCAGTGTGGAACAGCAGACAGCTGCGTTTGTTTTTGCATTCTGGGGATGTGAGAAAGAAGGGACAGGTTGATGCGGCCAGATTGTGAAATTCCCTGTGAGGTGTCCTCCAGAAGCACAGGGCTTACCATCAGGAGATGGGCCCTTGTCCCCTACTCTTAAGTTACAATCCCTGGAGTCATTCTGGCTTCTTCCACCTTTAACTATCATACTCCTATTCTAAAGCCAACCCTGTTGACTTTGTCTTCAATCCACATTTTATGTCTAATGACATGGCTTCACTTCTGCTGTTATCACCCTGTTCCCGAATTCTTGATTTCTTTGTTGTCCTTAGGTTACAATACCAGCTGGCAGCATAGCTGGTTCACACTGAGGACAGGGAGTAAGACACTGGTCAGGCACGTGGGACCCTGGAGCTAGACTGCCCAGACTCAAATTCTTAAACATAACCTCTGGCCCTCGGTAGCTGTGTGTCCTTGCCAAGTGACTTAACGTCTATGTACTCAGATTTCGCTCAGTAAAAAGAGAGAAATAATAGCACTTACCTCATGGGGTTTTTGTGAGGATTAAATGAATTAAACATTTTACTTGGAACATACGTGGTGTATGAGGAACACTGTTTAAGTGTTAGTCATCATTATTACTGTAATTTGTTTCTCTACAATCAATTTTGCTTTTTTCAGCCACAGGAATGTGTGTGTGTGTGTGTGTGTGTGTGTGTGAAGACTTTTTATTTGGAAATAATTTTGGATGTACAAAAGATTTGCAAAGTTGGTACAAAGTTTCCATATTGTCTTTATCCAACTCCCCCAAAAGTTAATATCTTAACGTAACTATGCCATGTCCATCAAAACTAAGAAATTGGCAATATAATAATACTATTAATATAATAATACTATTAAATGGACTACATAGATTCTATTTGGATTTATTTATTTATTTGGATTCCCCTAAGTTTTCTCCTAATGTCTATTTTCTGGTTTAGAATCTGGTTATATTTAGCATAGCGTCATCTAATGGGAATGATTGGGTGGGTGCCTGAGACCCTCCCTGGCCTGCTCGACTCTGTGGCCATTGTCAGGTCCTCAGAACGGCCTAGGAGCCCTTGCCTGCTTCTGTGTCCTTGTCTCTCCCTGCTCCCAGAATGGTAGGAGCTGCTGAGCTTTCCTGACATTCCAGCCACTAAACCTCCCAGGCAACTGAGCTGTTCTCTCTGCACCCACATTCTCCTTCTCCTACTTTTCCCTTAGGGCTTAGTTTGCATGTGTCATTTCCTCATGGTGGATAAGGCCAGTCCTCTCTCTCTTATATTCTCCTGTGTCTCCTTTGCATACTTACCTCAATCCTCCTGTATAATGCTTAATTCTCTTCCACTAGCCCGGCAGCTCCCCCAGCGCAGAGACCATATCAGTTTTGTTCTCTGCTGTATCCCGAGGATGTAGTACTTGCTTGGTAGCCCGTGAACAGTTCATGAGAACATGGCTTGACTCACAACCTGTGTGATTTCTGCCAATCGCTTTCCTTATCTTGGCCTCAGTTTCCTTGTTTGAAGATAGAGGAGTTTAATGTGTTCATGAGTTTTTAAATTTTATTTTGAGAATCTTAGAATTTTTTTAAATTTTGAAGGTAGTAGAAATACAACAGAATGAGACAGAACAAAGCCAATTGAGACAATGCAGTGAAATTGGTACAGAACTTCACAGCAGGTTACCGGGATAACAGTAATAGGTACTATAGTATATCTTGTAGTTGTCTAGCCAATTAGGTATAGCTAAATCAAGCCAAAGACAGAACATTATGAAACCAATCAAAAGAGAATATTGAATAGAGTAAAACAATCATAGTGAAACAAAACAGTGAAAACAACTTTTGCTTTCAAACAGAAGATAGAGGGAGATCCCTCATATTTGCTATAGTGCATACAGTCATCCACCCAAGAGATGCTCAGACCTCTGTCCCAAGTTGCTAACGGGGAGAGGGTTGGGTTGGGATGTTTGATTCCCAGCCTGCGCACCGCACCGGTAGGCTCACAGGAGACACTGACTGGGCCTCCTCCTGGCTTGAGCCAGAGGAGAGAGGCGCTTACCAAGAAAGCAAGCGAATTGTTTCTTTGTGCAGCCACCTTGAGAATCTTAGAATTTTTATCCCTTCTATTTTTTAAATATTTAATTTATAATTTTGTTGACTGATTGATTGATTATACTGGGGATTGAGCTCATGGCCTTTACACTGAGCAACATCTTCCATCCTTTTTTTTTCTTTTTTTTTTTCAATTTGAGACAAGCCATCCTGAGTTAGCTGTTCTCCTGCTTCAGCTTCCAGGAGTGACGGATTACAGGCAAGCACCACCACACCGGCCTCCATGAATAAAAGCTATTTTATTTATTTATTTATTTATTTATTTATTTATTTTGGTACCGGGGATCGAACTCACGACTGTGTGCTTGCAAGGCAGGTGCTTATGCCACTGAACTAAATCCCCAGCCCTAGAAACTATTTTAAAGAGCATGTTGTTTTCATGTACCTTAAACATTGGCCTTCTTAATAATTCTTTTAAATAGATTTTTAATTTCTTTTTAAAAAGTTTGCTTTAAAAAGTTTGAAATTCCTAGTGGATTGTTGTGTTGCACAGTGTTGCGATGCTTTTACAACTCCATGATTTTTTTCCTTTTTAAAAACTCCCCCCCCCTTTGGCGGGCTATGGTAAGCTGCTGAGGGTTTCTGAGCAGAAGCCCGGACTGGGAGCTCTAGATGCTGTGCCTTCAGCAGGTGAACCTGGCAGTGACGTGGGCTGGATGCACAGTGAGGCAGTGGGAGTGAGTGAGTGGGCTGTCATGCAAGCCAGTGAGGAAAGGACTGAAGGGAGAAGGAAGCGGGAGTTGCCAACAGTGTGGGGAGCAGGTGGGGATCAGAAGGGGTCTTCGAAAACAGTGACCTTGGAGGGAAAGATGCTGGTGGCTGCACAGGAACAGAACCCAGATCAAAGAGAGAGCAGGTAGCTTCTCTGTGTTTGAGAAGTTTGGCTGTAGACAGGGCTGACTAAGGTCATCATAAGCTTGGAGAGGGTTAGGAAGCCAGGCCAAGAGGTTTACGTCCTCCTTTTTGGTGGGAAATCAAATGCTGCTGAGCATCGCTTAGTCAGAGAGAAGGCGGGAGTGGACAGCAAAGCACTGGAAAAGGAAGCAGAAGAAGTGAAAGAAGGTAGAATTTATGGAGCAGACCCTGGAGAGAGGAGAGCAGGGTAACTAAGGGTGGAGGAGGAGGCAGCCTGGAAGAGGAGAAGAGGCATCTGTTCCAGCCTGGGGAAGGTAAAGAGAGGAGCAGGCGTGGATGCTTTGGGGTGGGAAGCAGAGAAATTAATAACAAGGCCCTTGTGCTAGAGTGGGAACTGAAATTACCTGCACAGAGAGACTGGAGGGCGGCTTTAGACTTCAAGGAAGGCCGAAAAGAGCAGCAGAGTCCATAAGGAAGGTCTGACTAGCATCTTCCAGCCCCTGCAGGGGAAAGGAACATGTGGAATCTATGTGGCTTCGTGGGGGAAGAATCAGGACAAATGGGCATAATCCTGGGGGACGCAGGCCCTGGTGTAATGTAGCGAAGACTGTGTGGTGACCTGGACTGACCAACAATGGCAGGAAGCACCGATCATTTTTTGGACAGAGGCTACAGGTCCATTTATCAGGGATGCTGCCCTTGGGCTCCTTGCCCAACACAGAGATGAGTTCCACCTTCCCTCTTGGCTCTGAGACTCTATGACTGCAGAGGTGTCTGACCATGTGCTCAGAGACCAGGTGGCTGGGCTCGCCTTTCTCGCCCGCCTCAGATCTAAGGCAGTGAGGAGGTGACCAGACAGAGGCCATCCCTCTCCTCAAAGCCCTGCTCCCCCCAGCTTCCCCAGGATATTTCAGACAGGCAGCTGTTCAGCTTGGAAAAAGCCCAAAGTCAACACAATAATGACTTCCCCTCCCAGCCGTATCCTAGGTCCTGTGTGTCACTCAATAATTGGCTAATAAAGCTAGCTTTGATGTGACAGGAACCCCATGAAGAAGTCCCCAAGATGACCCAATCTCCTGAAATCTGTTGACAGGAGAAGAAAAAGCTGTTGAGAGAGTAAGATAGATCCTCAGCCTGAGATCACTTGAGCTGAGGGAGGAAGGCGAAGAGGAGAGGAGGAGAGGAGAAAGAATCTTGGGGCTGGGGTAGGGGGTATGTCCAAAGCCCCGCCATCCCCAGAAGTGACCCCCCCTGGCTTGGGTATCCCCCCTTTTCCTAACCCAGCAGGTCACCTTGCCCCAGGCAGTGCTCCTTGGGGCAGTTGGGAAGGTATAGCCCCTAATTGCTGTCATCCCCATGGTGGCTGTGGTGATTATGACGGTGCTTCTCTATCTCTCAGTGCTCAGCAGCATTTAATTATTGTTATTCTTATGGAGATGGCTGCAGAGCCTCCCATTGCCATGGCTGCCACTGCTCTGGGGAATGATCTGCTGAGCACAGCTGCACCCCATCTCTAGGTCTGTGATCTAATGCAGCAAAGTAGAGTCAGGGTGGCTGATAGGCAGCCTCTCCTTGTGGGCTCTGTGTCTCAGGCATCTCCGTGGCTATCGAGGCTGGAACTCTGAGCAGAAGAGAGAGGCTCCAGTCCCATCCCGAGCAACCCAATTCTCCAGAAAGGGACTTGGAAGGCGGTCAGTGTACATCCTGCATCTTGTCTGGTGGCCTTCTTGGCATTCCTGTGAGTCACCATATCCAAATCTGAGACCTTCTCTGTGTTAGTGGGGGCAGAAGTCTTGCCATGGGGTGGGCCACTGATGCTGCCCAGGGGCTCCATGAGGCTCTGAGGGAATCTTGGATCGTGAGGATGGGAAGGGACTTGGCAGAGCTTCTACCTAGAATAGGCCCAGTTGAGGAAGAGACAAAAGGAAAGAGGACTTCAGGGAAGAGACACTTAGCTTCCCACCCTCACTTGCCTCCCTTAGATGGTGCCCTCTATCTTTGGCCGGGGGGTGCGGTCAGGATGATTTTCAGGGTGGGCTACTCATCCAGAGGAACCAAAAAAAATTATTTTATTTTATTTTTTTGCAGAAACATATGGAAGGCAAGAGATGCAAGGAAGAGCAGAGATTCCTGGTCGGTTCAAATGCGGCAGAGAAAAGAAGCTGTGGACATATCCTTTGGAGGAGATGGGCTGGGAGTGTAGAACTGTGGGTCTTTGCCTTGTCAGGTGCCCGCCCTTTCCAGGAAGGAGCTGGTGAAAGCTCTGTCACTCTTCCCTGAAACCTGCACAAGTACACAAGATCATGTTTGCATGACCACCTGCTGAGGCCCAGCTGGGGCTCTGGGCCCGGAGTCCCCGCTGTATGAAGGGTTCTTTGGAGAGAAGGTAGCCCTGCGCCCAGGCTCCCCCATGATTTGGGCTAATGAGGGACAGTGGTGACATAAAGACTCTCAAATGAGTCTACATCAGTTTCTATAGAATGAAGTGGAAAGAACAAGTCTGATACATATTCTGCTTACAATTCTGTAAAAAATAGCCACCTATAAAGCGAGAAGTTGGAAGGCAACTGGAGAAGTGAAAATTATTTGTGGGTAAAGATTTTTAAATTTTAATTTTATTTAAACATTTAGTATCATTATGAGGTTGCTTTAATAGCAGATTTAATATATTTCTATAGTATATCAGGTACTTTTCCTGTATATATGAGCTCCTGAATTATATTTGCTTTAGGTTGACATTAGTGTCCTGTGTTCCTTGGGCACATGCTTCTGGGGAGAGGTGTTCCAGGAGGGTGCCAGAGGCCTGAGGGTGACATCCAGAGGGCAGGCAATGCCCATGCGGGTGACTGAATTTTGAGGACCCGAGATGAGGTGCTGCTCAGGAGACAGTTGAGCAGGGAAGGATGCTCTGATCTGCCATCAGGAGTCCTAGCCTTTTGTCAACCATGAGACCTGTGACAAAAAGCGTGACAGACTCCCCTGGGTGTTCTGTGACTGAGGGGCTCCAATGAAGTAGGAAGTTCCTGATAAATCAGGACAAATCAGCCACCTCCTAATGAGCTTCTTGACCTTTTGAGCCTCAGTCTTCTCACTTGTAAGTTGGTGCTGATGGCATCCGAGACCTTTGTATAAGCACTGTGAGAGCTCCACCCTCTTCACACCTGTTGGGGATGGGTGATTATCACTGGTGGGGTGCGATGACAGAAAGAAGAAGGAGGAGAAGGAGGGTTCTTCCCAGTGTTGAGAGCTGACAGATTAAGACCCTGTCTAGAAGCCAGGTGTGGTTGTACACACCTGTGATCCCAGCATTTGGGAGGCTGAGGCAGGAGGATCACTAAGAGTTTGAGGTCAGCCTAAACTACATAGAAAGACCCTATTAAAAAAAAAGACCCTGGCTGAATACCATGATTATATATGTAAGTTTAAGGCAACCAATCTCTTGCAATAAATGTTTAGGGGAGTACAACTCAGTGCTAGAGTACTTACCTAAAACATGGATGAGGTCCTGAGTTTGATCCCCAGCACAGCAAAAATCCCCAAACCAAACCAAACCAAAATAAAACAAAACAAAACAAACAAAAACCAAAAGGAAATATGTATGGACCACCTATAATAGGCATGTGCCGGGCATTGGGATAAAGCTGTGTGCAGCTGAGCCATGCTCCTGTTCCTGGGACCAAAGACTACTGGGGAAGGCACAGATCCATAAGGAAGGGGTCAGGGAGGACCAGGAACTGTTTCTGAGGTCAGCAGAACCCCGAGGTGTAGGACCTGCAAGCCAGGGATGTTGTGTTGTGGGGAAATGAACATAAGGAAAGAGAGCCCAGTGCATAACAGGACAGCGTGGCTCAGTGTGGCTGGCTGTGCCCGAGCGGAGTGTGAGACGGGGCCTGGGAGGCCCGTGTTTCCTCCGTGTGCGCCTTGCCTTGTACGCTGCCTTATTTTTGGACTGAATTCCTAGGGCAGCAAGAGGCCGTGATAGGGCTGGAGCAGAGCAAGCGCTTTCACGCCTGCCCACTCAGCAGCGCTTGCACCTCATTCGACTCTGATACAAACGATGAGGCGCTGTGCTACGGTGGCAGTCCTGAGCTGGGCCGGTTTGTTCTGCGAGACCTAGGTCCTCTGATTCGACTACGTGGCTCTGTCTGCTGTGCTCCAGGGGCCCTTGAACCGGCCTGTCTGCAGAGGGACCCTCAACTCCTGACCTGGTGCACCCATCTTCACGTTCCCCTGGCAGGAGCCCGTCTGCCCGGCGTAGGCTGTGGTGCCTCCTCCCAGACGCACAGCTGTCACCACAGTGCATCTGCATGGGCTTGATGCTTGTGTGGCAGTGACACTTAGGGTGTACTGGGGACTCATGCAGCCAAGACAGCTGATACATCATGAACAGTTATACTGACTTTCCCAGGAAAGAGAAAGTAGGTGTGCACCCACATGTATATGAGTCCACACACACACACGCCTGTGCACACTCATTTAGATTCACTGACATTTATGCCTACATTTTCACTGAAACTCAGGCAAGCTCACAGAAACCCTCCCTGCTACCTGGATGAGGTGCATAAACATGGCATTACATTCATCACAGACTTGCTGCTCCAGCACGAACACACCGATGTTGTAAATGCTGTCTACACCGACTCAGATAGATGCCCGCACAGCTGTGCTGGCCCACACCCCTCTCACATCCTAAAGAGATGCCACGAGGATTAGAAAGGAACATTCAGATTAAGCATTTAACCCAATGCCTGGGACCTAGGACTTTGTATTGTAGTTTAATGATATTACATATGATTATATTAAGATATTTTAATGTATGCACATATTCTGACGCACATATACTGATACACACATACACTGCCTCATATAGGCTTTTAAAAGCAGGTGCTTCACAAGAACTTCACCCTTTCACAAAGCTGATGCATGCAGTCTCCTGTAACACAGGCAAGCTCACCCTCAGACCTGCAGGCTGCCGTAGTTTGCTCTCTTAGTTGCACCTACGTAAAATCATAACAGCAATAATAATCATAGCAAAACCAGGTTGGGTGATTGCTTTATAATTTCCCAAGGGCTTTTAGACATATAATACTATTTGATCCTCACAGCAGCCCCATGGGATAGGTGGATGGAGCAGGTTTATGGCTGGAGAGCCAGGAACCAGGGAAATGAAATATGCCCATCTGGGAGGTGGCCTGGAACCCATCTCTGACTCCATAGTGAGTGTCCTTGGCCCTCACATGTTGACCTGACAACGTCCAGTCTTCAGTATGGAAAGCAGTGGCCAGCCTGGGGGATTGTGAGATTCTTGATTCTGGTCAAAACATTTTCTGGAGTCAACCCTGGCTGAGAAGTGTGAACTGGAGACTGATAAAGGGAAACCACCATCATTAGAAATCCCATAAAGCCTCATTTACAACTCGCTGTCAGATGAAAGGAGCGATTGAATGTGTTGGAGGGGAAAGCAAATACTGATTTCCTTTAGGACAGCCCAGCCTCAGACAGCTGGTCCCTGATCCCTGGAGGGCCCGGAAGGTCTTGGATGAGGACGTCTTATTCTTTCTGGTTTTCCCCAACTCTGCACTTCCTCTTTCTTCTGTCTGGCTGATCTGTGGATCCGTAGGCTGTGGTTTCTGGTGGGGGGAGACAAAGGAGGGGCGTCCCCTCCCTCAGCCTCTCTTTCCTGGTGCACTTGCAGTGGGAACTTCCTTCTTCCACCAACTTCTCTCCTACTGTGCCGGGACAGGGGTGCGCTGCAAGTCCCCTGCCACCTGGCCTCTGAGCCAGGGACTTTGGAAGGTGATCTGAGCACCCTTCAATGACTGGTGCCCACTAGGGCAGTAGCCTGTCTCTTGACTTCTGCTGTTGTGCCATGCTGGTTTCATTATCACTGTGGGCCTTAGTTTCTGTTCCTGGACAATGCAGATGGCAAGACCAAACTCACAGTGCCGTGTGAGGACCGGATGAGAGCAGGTGTACAGAGCCGACGGTACAGTTCCTGGCACACTGCTGGGCCCTGTGGTGCCAGGGCCATCCCCTGCCCTGGCAGCTTCCTGAGAAATGCCTCCACTGCCAAGGCTGGAAGGTGGTTCCTGGGTGTGCCAGCTCTGGCTGGGAGGGAGGGGCAGGGAGGGGACATCTGTTTGACACTCTTGTCAGCATCCCTTACCTGGTGTGTATTTTCCCAGGAGCTGATTACATTACAGCATGTGTTGATAAACATTTGGAGTCGGAGAAGAGAGGAAACTGAGCAGAATTTTAAGCGGGTAGTGGTTTGGCCCGGAGATGCTGAGAAAGGGTTGTTTGGGATGAGCTGGAGGAGAAGACCAGGCCCCTCTCTGGAGGCTTCTTAGCCTGCCTGGCTCCTTCCTCTTTCTGATTTCTCTCCTCCCCTAGTGCTCCAGCCCCCAGAGAGCATCTAGACTTGGTCCCAGGGACAGCATATCAGAGCAGAAGTGTGGGGTTCGGATGTCAGCCAGTCATGGGTTCCAACCCTACCTCTGGAGTGAAGATTCAACGAGAAGACATTCACCGTGCCTGCCAGAGTTAAGCCCTCAGAAAATGCTGGCTCTTTTCCTCATGTGCTGTTTCCTCGAAGGAGGAAGATGGTCAACTACCCTTGAGCACTCTGGGTGCCAGGCAACCCTGCCATATTTTTATGTTATACGAAGAAGTGACAGGCTCTTGCACTTCCTGACGTCTTTTCTACAGCCAGGCCTGGTTAGGACCAGGGCAGGCAGCTCGGGCTGAGTATCTGAACACTTAGGTTGCAGCCGGAGCTAAGTAATTATTTGTGTGGTTATCTGCCTGCTGTCGTCTCCCCACCCTACTCCACAAACTCCTGAGGACAGGAGCTGTGTCTGCCTGGTCACATGGGATGATGTAGGCCTTAGCAGGAACTGGCAGGAAAGAACTAGAACTCTCAGCCATCTGGTGGGTCTGGAGCAGAACGGCCAAGGCGGCCCACCTCAGAGGCCTTTGCTCCGCTGAGGCCTTTGCTCAGAGGTCGTACTGCTCCGCTGTTTCAGAGTCTAGAGCACTGGCTGTACCTCTCCGAGGCTGCCGGCATAGAGAACCTCGGAAGAACACTTCCAGCGCGTGGCTCTGGTTCAGGACGCGTAGACTTTTATAAGAAGGTTGTGCAACTCCATGGACGTGCGTAAAGGAACGCGGGAATGGCTGCGCGAATGCCACCGTCCGGTTTCCCTGCTCCCCCTCTCTGCGTGCTGCAAGAGGCACCTGCCACCCCAGCCGGCTTCCAACTGCGCTGGGTGCCGAGCTGCCCCTGGGGTTGCCCCAAGTGGGACGAGCAGGGCCCTGCGCCACCTAGCGGCAGAGGGGCCCGGGAGTCGCGCGTCTCCTTTCTCAGCGTATGGGACCTGCAGACCTAGTCCTGCCCTCCAGCAGCTGGCTCGCGGGTCCGGTCCTCTGAGGTTCAGGGTGTACGGAGACTTCCGGGGAGCGTGCGTCTCCGGGTTCCCGGGGTACCCCCGACGACAGTAAGCTGGATCGGATGCCTGGGCGTGCAGGAAGAGGCCCTCCCCTCGCATTTCACGTCCTCCATACTGCCCTCTCTGCTACAGAAGAGGCCATTGATTGGGAAGGGTAGCTGGGTTGCGGTAGGGAAGCTGAGAGGACACGCGCGCTGGTGGGCACCCACGCACAGACACGCACGGTCACGTGCACACGGAGACGCTCTGCCTTCTACCGGGCGGAGATCTTCCTCAGTCACCGGCTCTCCACCTAAGTTTTGCAAACCTCCTGGGAAGAATCATCAGAGGATGGCTTATTCCAGCCTCACCAGCTGGACTACCTCTCCCCCGTACCTCCCTGCTGCAGCCCCTGGGCTCCTCTCCCCAGCACTGATCTTCGGTGGCACTTAGGGGCCCTGTTAAATACCAGGCAAAGCCAATTCTGCTGCTGTGGCAGCAGCTGCAGTGACAAATGAGATGCAGGAGTGCATCTCTGGCTGCCGTCCTGAGTAAGAGCTCAGCCGTCTGCCCTGGATGCCAGGAAGAAGTATCGGGGACCCAATGGGTGAGGTGGGGTTAGGAGAGGGGAAAAGTCAGGGCAAGAATACTTTGGGCAGCAAGAATCACCTGTCTCTCTTCTTCTACCCTGAAGCCTGTCAACCGTTTGGACTAGAGTGGTGGAACTGGATTTGAGCCTGCCTCAGAGACGGGGCTTCTGACTCTTTTGCAGACTCGTGCCGGATTCCCTATGTGCAGGGCAGGTCCTTACCTCTCACGGCAACTCAGTTCTGAGGTCCTTGCCCGTTAGAGCCCAGGACTGCTCTAGATGCCCTCTCCACCCACCCATGTCAGAGCTACAACCAGTACCCAATTACCTGGCCCTATTCCTGGTCCCTGCCCCCGACCTGGGCTGCTGTGGGGGAGGGGAGTAGCTGGCAGTTGGTGCCATAAAAAGGGATGGGCAGGAAACAGGTTCCTGACAACCTGCTCGGTCTCTCCCACAAAGCTCCTGCCGGCCACCTGGCTGTCAGTGGGTGTGTACACAGTGCTGGGCTGGGGCTGGGGAGAGAGTGGGTGGGGATGCTGGTTTGCCTGGTTTATCACACTTCTTCCTAATTCCCACAGCCAGGGTGGAGAGTGTGGCCCTATCTGTGGGCAAGGCTGTGTCCTGCTGAGTGCCTGAATGTGCATTTCTCTATGGGCTCTTTGGACTGGAAGGGACTTCGGAAGACCCATCCTCTCACACTGCCTTCTATCACATCCATGTCAAATGCGCATGCGAATTTTGCTTGATTATTCCTGTGACTAGAAGTTTCCTTTTTTGCCCAGATTGTCCATCCTGGAGCTGAAATACTGAACTATGAACTGTGCCAGACGTCCTGGACAATACTCCCCCCTCCATATCTGCAGGGAAACGGGACCAGAACGAGGTGTCACAAAACAGCACCCTGAGATATTTGTGAGGACCCACTATCTCCAGGCACTGTGTGAAGTGTTACACACACATTCTCCCTCATAACCATCTCAAAACTCTCCAAGATCACGCTTGTTATTATCTCTATTTTGTTGAAGAGGAAATTGAGGCTCAGAGAAGAGAAGAATCCAGGCACTTGCCAGAAATCTCACAGCCAGGAAATGGTGAAGCTTGTGTTCAAAATCAGGATGTTTGGCTTTGCCTGAGCTTAATTTGTGCTTTTATGTTGCAGACACGACACAGAGAGAATGAGCAGGAAAGTGGGGCAAAGGTGTGCTTCCGGGAGGCAGAGATCAGTGGTGTCATATAGGAACCCTGAGCAAGGAACTGCAGGGCTGGGGAGAGAGCCCTGGGCCTCGTTCATGCCAGGAAAGTGCTCTACCACTGAGCCACACTGTCAGGCCTGCCTGCCTTCTTCCTCTTCCTCTTCCTCTTCCCCTTTCCTTTCCTTTCCTTTCCTTTCCTTTCCTTTCCTTTCCTTTCCTTTCCTTTCCTTTCCTTTCCATTCCTTACCTTTCCTTTCCTTCTCTCCTCTTTTATCACCATCATCTCATTTAAAAGTCAGCCTCTCGCGGTGTGTGTTCAGAGTTCTTCCAAAGCGCGAAGCTCCACCTGCGCTTTGCCAGGCCCCTACAGATCTGCCGGCCTCCGCAGCCGTTGGCAGAAGCGCAGAGTAAGTGTGGCCAGGAGATGGAAAATAAACAGGGAAGCTCTGTATTTACATTCCACACTGGCCAAGGGTTAGGTGCTTGGTACATGGTTCAGAGAGTTTTATGTCCAATTTTATGTCCAGATAGAGTTTGAGCTGAAGTTATCACTTCTCTTCTAATTAGTTCGAGAAGGCTTCCCAGGCTCTGCTTTTGGTACCTCTCCTGCCATCTCGGCTTTGTCATCTGTCCTCAAGTGTAAGGCTTGGGTACAGTGGGCTGAGGGAGTGAGCACTGGATTGGGAGTCAGGCTATCCGGGTCTTTGGCCTTGGTTCTGCCACTGGCTTGCCATGTGACCTTGGGTAAATTAAGCTTGCTGTTCTGGGTCTTTATTTCCTTATTTGTAAGCTGAAGGGATAAGGCTGGTCCTATCAGCTCTTTTCAGCAGGGATATTCCCCAAACTCCATTAAACAGGGCCTCTGGGTGGAGGAGGGCAGGTCATGCACTGTGCAAAGATACCTGGCCAAGAGGTAGATGGAAGTTGAAATCCGGCCAATGTTCCCCTGGGCCATGTGTTTCGGTAGGAACTGCATCCATCTGGAGAAAGAGGTGCTTTTCCTGGCTATGCATACGTGCCACACGCAGGGCCCGGGCAGGCTGGCCTCCTGAGGCGAGTGGGAGGTCCTAAGAGAGTGGACTCTTCGGAAAGTGGCACTGCGAGCTGGACATGGAGGAGTAGGCAGAGGTTTGGCCAAGGTCAGGCTGCTCTGGGAGGAGTGGTTCCCTGTCTTCCAGCCTCACTGCTGCAGTGGCCACCCCAAGCGGCTGACCCCTTCGAGGTGGTTCCTTCTGCCGAAGCCCCTTTGGCAGGAGTATGGAGGAATTGAGGTCCAGGGCCCCCCTGCTTGCATGGGGTTTCCTTCTTTAGTGCCTAGAGTTGGAGCCCCTTCCTGACAGGCCCTCTGGAGCAATGCATGGACAGGTGTGGCCCTGCCCTCAGGGAATTTAAGTCTCACAGGGCCTTTGGCCTTGGGTCTAATAGAAAGCAGGTCCACTAGACCTGGGGAAATGTGTGGCCATTGTGGGACAGTCTTGGTATCTGTACTGGGTTTGGTCTGGCCCAAGACCAAAGCTTTTACCCTAGGACTGAGGAGTCCAGGAAAGGCCACCAGTATGGCCTCTATATTCATTGGCAGCAGAACCTCTGAGGAAATGTAGCCAGCGGTGAAGATGTGTTGGGGACAGATTTCTGACCTCCTGTCGCGTCTAGGCAGGCTGCGGGAGTCACTGAGGAGAAGGATGGGGCATGAATACTTCTGCAAAGACAGAGAGCAGGCGGGCTATGTCTGGGGGACACGGATGCACTTTCCCTTGGTCAGGGGGTGAGGAGAACAGTGAGAGGTCCTGGATCTAAGGGTGACCCAGAACCAATCAGCCACACTGCACCTCCAGGGGCCATTTATGTCCCTCCCTGGCCCTGCCCTCAGAAGCCCTTCTTCTGAGTGAACCTCACATAATCTGGCCACAAGAGGAAATCCCTTTTCTGTCTAACAGTCCTTTCTGGGGCCCCTCTTGTTCATTCTCGCATAGTGCAGCAGGTACACAGGTTGAATTCCAGACAGACCACTCTCACGGCCAAGCCTTTTGCAGACCTAGCTGTGTAGGGCTGGGGTGGCTGTCATCTCTGTGGGGACAACTATAGGATTGTCATCATGCCTTTGCCAGGCAGACCCACCCCTCTATCCTGGGTGCCCACTATTCTTGTTCTTTAAAATAAAGACACTGCAGGGGGGTTCATCATCTGTCTCATACTCACCGGGTGGCTGTGCCAAGCACATATCTGCTTTGAGCCCGTTCCTGCCCCCTGGCTGTCTGATGTCCAGTCTCCATTCCCCAGGGTAGTGAGGTAGTGGCTCTCAGCAGCTCATGCTACAACCAAGTGCGTGCCCCCCACTCGGACCAATGCCAAGCTTGTAAGAATAACAACTAGCTGACATTTCTTGGGCTCTCATTGTGTGCTGGGTACTCTCCAAATTGCTCACATATGTGTGTTTGTTTCCTAGTATTGCTGCAATAACTTAGCACAAACTCAGCAAATCAAAGCAACACATGCTTGTTATCTTGCAGTTCTGCTGAGGGTGATAAATGTGACACAAGATTCTCTGGGCTAAGCACCAAGGTGTAGGAAGGGCTGCACTGCTCTCCAGAGGCTCCAGGGCTTCCGTGTCTTCACCTTGTCCAGCTCTGAGAGGTCACCTATCTCCCTGGGCTCACGGTGCCTCCTCCAGTTTCAAAGCCAGCTGACATTGTTGAATCTTCTGGTTTCCTCCCTTCTTTCTCTCTCACACAGCCTGGAGAGGTCAAGGACTTTTAAGAACTCATTATTAGGTTGGACCCACTTAGGGAATACAGGATGGTCTCTCCATCTTGAGCATTGTTATCATGGTTTTTTTTTTTTTTAATAGTACTGGAGATTGAACCCAAAACTTTTGCATGAAATAACATTCTGTAGCTCTGTTATTTTTTATTTTCAGACAGTATCTCACTAAGTCTCTCAATTGGCCAGATTGAGGTTGAATTTGCAATTCTCCTGACTCAGCCTCCCTGAGTGCTGGGATTAAGGCATGCACCACCACACCTGGTTTGTTTGGCTCTTACATGTCTCCTGGAGGCCATGTGTTAAAGGCTTGGTCCCACCTCTGGCACTATTAGGAGGTGGTGAAACTCTCAGGAGGAAAGGCCTAGTAAGGAAGTTAGGACATGCCTTGATGGGGATATTAGGACCCCACTTCTCCTCTCTTTTGATTTGTTCCAACATATGTGCCTGCCATGGTGTTCTGCCTCAGTACAGGCCTAAAGACAGCTGGGGTATGACCATGGACTGATGCCTCTGAAACTGTAAGCCAACATAGTCTTTCCTCTTTTTAAGTTGCTTATCTCTGATACCTTCTCATAGTGGCAGAAATCTGACTAATACAGATGACTAATACTATAATCCCATTTGCGAAGCTGTGCCAAGAAACATTTCCACTTCTCTGGCACCGGGGTGCAGGGATACCTTTGAAGTCTATTATTCTGCTGAGCACAGCATCCTTCAGACTTTTCAAAGGGCCTGTGATCAGTAGGCTGCGTTATTGGTTCCATTTTAAAGCTAAGGAGATAGAGGTGCAGAGCAGCCGGATAACTTGCCAATGCTTACTTTGGCAGTAGCAGTCTATTTAGGATGCAAACGGGGGCAGCCCCGCAGGAGGTGGGAATGGACACATTCTGCATGGAAGGAGGCCAAGTCCCCTTAGATCGGTTGAGTCACATGTTTGCTGCTTTCTAAGCACCTAGACCTGGTCCAGATTCCGCGGGTGTGCGACAAAGCTCCCACCTGAACCCCGATACTGAGCACGTGCTCTTTTCCCATCCTGGTGCTTTATGACAAGGTGGAGGCCTTCCTGCAGGGAACACATGGAAGAAAGGATTTGAGCTCTCATGGGGCTCACAGACTAAGGGGCAGGGATGGGCTCAGGTGGGGGAGGACAGAGCTGGGTGCCCCGTTCCCTGTAGCCCCTGCTGGATCAGCCCAGAGCCCTGAGACCTGGCTCACCAGGCTGTTTCTACACATTCATCATGGTGGGGAATGGGCCTTGGGTGAGCCTGGGATCTGCAAATCATGGAAATTAAGACCAATTAGAGGGGAACCAGCATCCCCTGGCAGGCTTTAGCTGCAGAGGCACCTCGGGAACTTTATGGGTGTTTTGTCCCATTTTGTGGCCCAGCTGGGAGGCAAAAACATGTCAGCTCAGCAAAAAGCCACCTTAAAATGCTTCTGCCCAACGCTACAGGGGTCACCTCAATAGGATCCCCAGCCCCCTCACCGACATGCTGGTGGCCCTGCTCTCCACCCTCTGGGACCACTAAAGTCAGCATCCTTGCCCTGGGCCCCTTCTCAGCCTCGCACTGGCGGTTCCTTTCTCTTCCATGCTCCACAAAGACCTCTGTAGGACTGAGCCTGGGGACCTGGCACAGGGAAGGAGACAAGTAGTCACCTTGATAGCTGTAGGTCACTCTGTCTCTGCTCCTGCCTCCTCTCCCTTCTATGTCCCCATGCCCACACCAGCCTGAAGGTTCTTTCTGTTTCTGGCTAGAGCCAGCCATTGAACAAACTCTTCCCTGCTGACTGAGCTCCGAGAAGTCACGTGCACCCAAAGAGCAGAGACCCTGTGGCTTTTGGGTGGCATTGGCGGGAGGGTGCTGGAGGCTAAGACAAGAGCTGAATGAATTCTCCAGTTTCCCAAGTCCTCGCTGGCTTTCATTTTTGTCCCAGGTTCCCAAGTCCTCGCTGGCTTTCATTTTTGTCCCTTGGCCTTGGTCCTTGGCCTGCCCTTCCCTGTCCTGTGGTGAGAGGGACAGCGCCTGTGTGCTGCAGTTAAATGAGACCTGGCAGGTCGGAGCCTGACTGGAGTGGGGGCGAGGCACTGGGACCCAGGAGAGCTGGGGCTATGCCCCATGCTCTGGGTGGCAAATGCAATATTGCAAAGGGCACCTCTACTTTGCTTAGCCCTGGGGTCTACTGTTTAGGATAGGCCCACGTGGAGCAAAAGAGGGGCTTCTCACTGTCCAGTCACCATCTACTGGAGGCCCCCACGTAAGCACCAGCTGACTGCCTTCCTGCACCGTGGATGAAGTAGCCCCAGACTGGCCACAGCCGTCTCAGCTACACAGGGGGCCTCATGATATGATAGGTGACAGGGCCAGTTGAAGGGGAACAGAGTCGGGAGGTGGTGCTCCTGTCCTTACCGCCATGGACCAACTGGGAGCAGAGGGAGGACAAGATCCCAGGGGAAGTGCAGACCCCGCAGTTCTGGGATACAGGGTCAGAGAGTCAGCATGCTGGGGGGGGGCAGGCCACACCCAGGTGCCCCACTGCTCCACTGCAGCCTGAGTCCACCCCTTCCTCCCTCTGAGCCTGCGGAGCTTTCTTTGCTAGTCTGTGACTCTCTGCACCCGTGATTTGTCTTCTGGCCTGGGGGAGGTGGCTTAATCTCGGTGTCTCAGAGCGAGCACAACAATAGTACCTGCCTCATAGGGTTATTATGGGAATTAAATGATTTAAATACAAAGTGTACCGAAAGGCACCTGCCACGTAGGAAGTGCCACGTAAGTATTAGTTATTATAATAAGTATTATTACTCATGCTATTTAAAAGAACATACTATGTTCTGAGACTGCACGATCAAGCAGACTTGGGTTGGAGCCCTAGGTGTTTCCTTTACAGTACAGGCTCAGTGACCTTGGGAAAGGGGCTCCACCTTCTGCGCTTCTGCGTGCTTATCTGGGAAGTGGGGCTGATAATAACACTACCACCGACTTTGGACAAGCAGATAAGACGCGCTCAGTGGCTGTAAAGCACCTGGGGTGACTTTGTCTTCTTGCCTGGGCCATGGGTTTAGGGTGGTCTCTGTGGGAGCAAGTAGGATTCCCAAAACACAGCTGTGACCTTCAGGGTGACCTACTGTGCAGGGGATTCCTCAGGCAGCGGGCTTGCTCTTGGCTGGACTATGTGAAGAATCCTGGTTCTGCTGCTCAGCCACCCTGGGACCGGGAGCAGGGCGTTAGTGGGTGAGGTGAGGGGGCCTTGGTCCTGCCTGCACTTTTCTGCATGCCACGGTCAGAACCGTAAAGGACGCAGGCTGGGCTCCGTCCACATTGCTACCTGGTGATGGGCACAGTGTGCTGAGGAGGCCTGGCATAGAGGGACTCCCTAGAGAGTCTACCCCAACTGCCAGTCTCAGCTGGGTCCCCTGTTAAAGGCCAGCAGGGATCCCCATATGTTGTCTCTCCAGTTTTCATCACAACTTTCCAAGTGTGAAAGATTGGGGTGGGATGTAGCTCAGTGGTAGGGCACATGCTTAGCGTGCCCAGGGCTCTGGGTGCCACGCTCCATCCTCAATACCAGAGAGAGAAAGAGAGAGAGAGAGAGAGAGAGAGAGAGAGAGAGAGAGAGAGAGAGAGAGAGAGAGAGAAACAGGCAGAGGGAGAGAGAGCGCACGTGCTCCTGGCCTTTGTGCTCTATTATATTTTGATGACTGAATAAATGACAATAGTAGTTAGTACTCACTTAGCTTTTGTTTTGCTTCAACCATTATTCAAGGACCTATGTAAGTTAATCAGTGTGAACCTTACAGTAGCCCTATGACATATCCATTAACATTATTTCTGTTTTCAGGTGAGGAATCCGAGGCACAGAGACATTGTGTAACCTGCCTAAGGTCACACAGCCATCAATGGTGGAACTGGGATTCCACCAGGCAGTTTGGCTGAGCCTTGGTCCCTACTGCATTGTCCCCTATCTGTGTCCCCTTCCTGCCTGCTGGCTGCACCCCTCGGCATTTCTCTTCCTAACTTCGTGGAAGATGCATGCTGTGTGCTTTCTCCCAGCAAGACCTCCCCCTGCCATTTGCTTCCGTGGTCAGAAGCCTTCCAGGCTGGGTGTGACGAAGGGACAGAAGAAACACAACCTCTGCTGTCCTCTTGGCACCCACCCATGCTCTCCCCTGGGACAAGGGAGGACAGGTCTCAGCACAGTACTGGGATTACGTACTTCTCAGGTCACCTTTGTCTACAGGATTTTAAGAAGATGGTGGTACTTAGGGAGCCCCTGGGAATTTTCTTTTCTATTTTTTTATTATTTTGAAAAAAATTTAAAAAAAGATACAGAATTTCAAGACAAGCTAATAGGAGATTAACAATAGTTAATGTATTGCATAGCTATTGTAAAAGTAGTTGCTCAGATTACAAGATGAAGACATAAGAAATTGATCAATGTAAGCACAAACTGTTCTTTTCCATGAGCTAATAGCAATTAGTAGCATAGTTATTGTATCACATATATATATATATATATTTTTTTATCCTTTCTTTTTTCTCCTTTTCTCCACTCCAGTTGTTCTTTCCTTTTGAACAGTTTCTTCTCCTCTCACTTTCACAGTATCTATTATACATTTTGGATCTTATTTACTATTTTAGTGTTTTGCACTAGGGAGACTATATGATATTTACATATGTGCCTCTGATTTATTTCACTAGCCCCTGGGAATTTTCAACACAAATTACCCCTGGGAACATACAGAAGGGGAAGTGCCTACCTCGGTGCCAGGGACTTGACGCTCCTTGTCTCAGCTAACGACACTGTCCTCTTGCTTCTCCTTTCCCCACTCCTCCTTTCAAGGGCCCATGTGACCTGTTCCAGGCTGCACAGTGGGAGAGGTGAGGCAGAGTATGATGTCAGGGATTTGACTCAAACTCAGTGAAGTCTGATGTCCAGGGTGTGATTTGAGCTTGGTCCTGTGTCCACAGGAGAGGCGGACAGGCCAGGGTTGCAGCAGGTATTTGAAGGTCATTGTGTTGGCTGGAATGTCATCTTCGTGTCCAGAGAAGGCAGGGTTTTCTCAGAGCTGGGGATGTCATACTCGGGGGCATTCTCCTCTGTGGAGGAAGCAGGAAGCTCTTTAGCAGAGGAGCAGTGTAGCAGCCAGGGAGGCGAAGGCAGGGAGGGACCTGAGCAGTGTTCAGGAAAGCTGGCAGCACGGGTCCCAGGGAAGGGCACCCTAAGGGTGCCTAGCCCCCAGAAGTGTGGTGGTGCCCGCTACATACCTGCAGAGACACGCTCTGCCCTTGGCTGTCCCTGCTGTCACAGATGAAAACAGACCTGTTCTTGGCCCACTCTGACAACATGTCACCTCCTGGCACTCATCTTCACTCTGGGTCCAAGTGTGTGCGTGCATCTGTGTGTGTGTGTGCGTGTGTGTGTGTGCGTGTGCATGTGTGTGCTGCCTTGGCCTGCACAGTTCTCTATTTGTAGGCCTTTCCTGATTTATGCAAACACATGTGTACTGTTCTCTCTCTTGAGCGCATTCTCTCTCTCTCTCTCTCTCTCTCTCTCTCTCTCTCTCTCTCTCTTTTGTGTGGCCTGCGCATGTGCATGTGCACACACACACACACACACACACCCCTCAGTCTAACCTTCTAAATTGTTCTTTCTCTCCAATTCATGCACAGCTCTGGGTCCTGGAGGGCCCTGCTTATCTTAAAGGGCAGGGGTTACTTCTCTTCCCACTGCCTGCTGCCTCCTGCTTTCTTGTGGGCTCAGACTGTTGAGGGGGCTCTGCCAGACCTGTGCTGAATTAGTTCCTAGTAGCTCTTGGGTCCCTGCCCCAACCTCCGTGCAAGCTTCCTCTGCCTGGCTACAGAGCCGGGCAGGCCCCCTCCTGGAAGTGGCATCCCCAGGAGCAGCTGGCCAGGGAATGGCGCTGTGGGTGGGGAGACACAAGGCTAGAAGGCATTTGTCTGTCTTGGATTCTTTTCTGTAAAAACGTTTGTGTATTTGCCGTGATGTTCTGTTCATTTCACTGTGGAATATTGGAGCGGTATTTGCATCTGTGTGGAGTCAGGAAACCCTGGTCTGGTTTTAGAGGAGCCCAAGTTTCCTTATCAGATAGATAAAAGAGGTTTGGAAGCAAAGGTCTTTGGTTTCATTCTAAAATTTTGAGAGTCACCATGTACAGTGACACATGCCTATAATCCCAGCACTCAGGAAACTGAGGCGGGAGGATCAACATGAGTTCAAGGCCAGCCTGGGCTATATCATGAGTTCAAGGCCAGCCTGGCTAGCAAGACTGTCTCACAAAACCAAAATAAATAAAATAAAATAAAAATTTGAGAGCTGAGACTTCTTTATTTAGACTCTCTCTGCACCTGCTCATTCCAATTAAACTCTTCTTACTTATTTGTATATGCAAATATCATGTGTGCAAATACACACTTATGTGCACCGCCACCTCCAGCTTAGCTACTTCATGTTTTGCAGGAACTTTCCAAGTCACCTGGGACCAAATCCCTCCTGAGTGTTGGTGCTTCAAGCAGGCAAGAGTGTGCCTGTGTGGGTGCGTGTGACCATTTTGTAGTGCATCCTTTGTTGAAATAACCTGGTGATTCACCAGCCTCTCCATCTCTCCTGTAACCTATTCCCTAAGATTAAGGACCCAAATACCAGGCCAAGCTCTTGCTGCCCCTGCCCCTGGGGGCTGCTGAGAAATAGGTCAGTGGAGAAGCCTGGAGTTATGCAGTGATCACCAAGCCCTGGTGGGTCAGAGCTGGAAGGAGGTTCCTGATCTCCAGTTTAGTCAACAGGCTTCCAAACAGTTGACTGACAACATGGAACCTCAGTTCTGAGCTGGACAAGCAGACAAGCAAAATGCTGGTATTAGGGTGGGTGGAGTTCTCAGCTCCCCGCACTCCATCATCACCCCACCTGCTGCAGGGTGAGAGAACTTCCTGCAAATACAGCCTCAGAACCTTGACAAGTACAGATAAAAACCCACCCAGCCAGCCCACTGGTTCTCCAGTAGGGCCAGCAGCAGCAGCAGCAGCAGCTGGAGACTTATTAAAAATGTGGATCCCCAGCCCCTCCTCCTCATATGCTGACTCAGGAATCGGGGTGTGAACAGCGATGTGTGTCTCACAAGATCTCTGGTGATTCTGATGAGTGCTCCCGTCTGAAAAGCGCCAAACATGGGTTTTGTAGATGGGGCACCGACACCCAAAGAGAGGTGTGCACTTTATGCCAGGTCACGAAGCTGGCATAGTGGTCAGACTATGAGTCCAGGTGAGACTGGCGAACTCGGGGTGTGATTGGTCATCATTCATGAATAAATCTGGGGAGGCTTCTGGGAAGAGGCAGAGTCAGGAGGAAACCGGCGTGTTTGAGCACAGGCCCTTGGGAGCGAGCGCCAGGGCAGGTCTGCTGCAGGAGGAGCCCCAGGTGCAAGCGTGGCTGGCAGGGAGGGAGCGCACAGGCCCAGGGAGTGGCAGTGGAAGTACTCCCCTCGCTTGCAGGCCCCACTTCCAGGTTCTCAGAAGCCCTAGGACCTCTCCCATGGGATTAGAAAGTGGTTACCATGTCTGGCTAATTAACCGCTGCCTGCTACCGAGGAGGGAGGAGAAGGGAGCAGCGAGCTGGCCGCTTTGAAAGGCAGCCTGCTCCTTGACAAAGCCGGCCTGCGGAGGTTTCAAAGACGACTTCTGAGCGGCCTGCATGTTTCATGTTCATTAGATCCTTGCTTCCCAGGCTCAAAAGACAAACTGGGATTTAAGGGTTTCCTTCCCTCTTTGGAGACGTCGCATTCTGAGCAGAGCCTGCAGCTGGGGAGGAGGCCGAGTGACTGAGCTCCTTGCCTCTCCAAATCCACAGCCTCAGCCCAGCTCCGCTCCACCTCCTTCTCTTCATTCCGGAAGCGTCCCAGGCAACCGTTCCCCATGTTTTGCTCCAACCCCTGCCTAGGTTGGATGAGCAGGTGCCACTGGGCACCGGGGGCATCTGATGAGTAGTGTACAGTGCAGATACTGCTGGACCCTAAATTCTGTGAGATGGGGGGACCCTGGATGCTTGTCTTTATCCCCCAGGCATCTATCTAGATGCTCAATAAATTTTGACTAAATGAGGGAGTAAATGAAAGGATGAATGAATGGGTGAATATTTGCCCCTTGCTCAGGAGACTGATCCTGCCCTATTTTGGGTCTCAGGAAACTGCGTTTCCCAGGCTCCCTTACCCCTCTGCTTCTGGATGGGGTCAGCCAATCAGAGGCACTGGAAGAAGGTGACTGGGAGGAGGGAAAAGTGGGATATTTCTTTCCTGGGTGTCTTGTCTGTCTCTGCAGCTGAGATGTCTCCTCACTCCTGAACAGCCTTCCCAGTGCCCCGGCTTCCTCCAGAGGCCCCAGTGGCTCCAGCTGCTGCCTGATGACCTCAGCCTTTAGAGTCTTCAGCCTTAGACCACTGCTTCTCCCTGGGAGGGAGACAGTTTCCTTCTGTGGCTCACTATGGATCACTCTGCCCTTTCTGTCATTGACAACCAAGCCCCTCATTTAAGTCCCTCTGCTTGAAAAGCCTGCAGTGGTTTCTGCATTTTTTTTTTTTTTGAGCAGACTCAGTGGAATGAATGTGTGAGTGGTCTCCATGGTCTCTTTAGGAACAAGATTGTGTACAAGCAGCCTGTCCTGTGCTGGTTTGACCTGCCAGGGACCTGGAATCCTACAGATGTGGCAGCCTATGGCAGGGCGTGTGCCTCTGGCACATGGGCAATGGTCTGACCCTTTCTATCACGGTATGGTTCACTCATTCTGAGCCTGGCTCTGCTGCATGTTGCAAAATTGTAAAAACTGGCCCATCTTGGCCACTTAAGGATGACTCCTAGCACAAATCAGAAAATAATCACTTGGTGGGGATCTGGAGAAACTGGATTCCCTGCAAACTTTTGGTGGGAATGTAACATGGTGTGGTTGTTGTGGAAATCAGTACAGTGGGTCCTCACAAATTCAATACAGAATTCCTACGGGACCCAGAAATTCCACTTCTCAGTATATATTCAAGAAATTTGAAAGCAAAAACCCAGAGAAATATTTGTACCCTCACATTCATAGCGGCGTTATTCGCAATAGCTGAAACGTGGAGGCCAGCCAAGTATGCACGGACAGATAAGTGGGTAAGCAAAGTGTATGTATATAACAAAGCGCATTATTCAGCCTTAGAGAGGAAGGAAATTCTGAACCTTAGCTTATTAGGCTAAGTGACGTAACCCTGACATGAGAGACCAATACTGTGTGATTCTATCTTCCACACCTGTGCTGCCGAAATCAGAGACAGAAAGTAGAATGAGAGTTGTCAGGGCCTGGGAGAAGGGGAACGGAATACTTAGCTAATGGGTATAGAATTAAAAGAATTACAGAGATGGATGGTAGGAAGGCTTGCACATTATGAGATATATACATATATTTGCCACTGAACTATGCACTTCATGGGTAAGATGGTAAGTCTTGCATCATGCGGTATATTGCATATACTAAAATTCAAAATGAAATTTGAAAAAACCAAACAGTGTAGCGTACGAGGTGGCACAAAGGCACAGCGAGGGGAGCAGAAAGGAAAATGCCTCGCGCTGCCTGCCAGAACCCATTCCAGCCTTTCAGTCTTCCTCCTGTGAATGCTCACAATGACACTGTTGGGTAGATCATCTTATCCTCGTTTCACAGCACAGAGATGCTAAGAGCTTAAGTGACCTCTTTCCTTTTTCGCAGCCAAATGGTCGCTAAGTCCTGTCCATTTTCTCTCTCTTTGCCTCCTTCCTCTGACCTACACATCCTCGCTGCTCCCTTGAAGTGCCCAGTCCTCCTTCCATCTCCCCACTCAGCTGCCTGCCCCCAGCTCCCTTTGCTCCCGTCTGTCATTCACACCTCTGCTAGGGCCATTTTCTGAAATGCAACTGAAACTATGCATCCTATTGCTTAAAACCCTTCAATAGCTCCTGTTGCCTGGGGAATAAGGCCCAGTTTCCCTGGCACACAGCAAGGCCCACTGGAAAGTGGCTTCAGCCCCACTCCTGTCTCCAGGGGTGTCTCTTTGCTTCCCCCCTTAACTCTCTCACACCCATAATTCAGCCTCATCGAGCCACTTAGAGTTTCTCCAACAGAGCTGCTAGGTTGTACCTCCTGGCCTTTGCAAGGGCTGTCCCTATAGCTCAGGGATCCTTCCCCTTCATGTCCCTGGGGCACTCTGGAGCTAAGGTCTTAGCATCACCCTCTCCAGGACATCTTGCCCAGCTCCCCTGGTCAGGAATGCATCTCTTTTCCCTACTCCTGTGTCTCTGCATTCCTCTTCTATGTATGACTCAGTTTCCCCTCCTAAACTGAAAACACCTTGACAGCAGGCTTATGGTTCATCCACTCATTTGTTTCAAAACATATACTGAATATTCACTTCACGCCAGGCACCATGCCAAACCCTGGGACACTTGGTTCACGCTGTGGAGTGTTTGGTTCAGTGTGGGATGGCTGGTTACATCAACGACAATAGCAACAGATATCATCATAGTTTACGAAGAAGAGAAGTACACGGTGTCCTTGGGGTCTGGTACGGGTTGGTATGTAAAGCAGTCTAATCTTTGGCCCCTACCCTGTCCCTGGGCACCAATGGACCCCGACAGCACAGCGTGTGTACAGCTCTGCTCCCCGCTGGCCTGCATGTTCCTTGTGGGAGTAACTCAGTCTCTTTGATTTATGTCTCCAAAATGTGGCACACTGGGGTGGGGGGTGGGGTGGATCTGAAAATGGCGAGTTGCCATGACAGTGCTATAGCATCCTTGTGTGTGACCGAAGAGGAGTCTTGCCATCTGGAGGAGTCCAGGCCAGTGGGCAGTAGGATCAGAGCTATGGCCATGGGGTTAGGGCTGCCCTTCCTCTCTGAGCACCACTTCTGCATGGCCACAGAGCCAAGGAAAAGGGGACTCCTTCCACCTCTGTTACTCATTGGCTGTGTGCCGCTGGGCAAGTCCCATAGCTTTTCTAAGCTTCAGTTTCCTCATTTGTCAAATGGAGGTAACAATAGTGCTTGTCTGGCCCTAGGTTTACTGTGAAGAGTGAATATGCAGGAAATACCAGAGCAATGCCTGGCACAGATGATGTGCTCTGTGCATCTGAACTGTTCTTGTGATTGTTTTATTGTAGGTTTGCAGCCATGCCTGTGTCATGTGCATGTCTCTCCTCACCCAATCCCGCACCCGACCCCGATCCCTTTGGCCCCGTGTGCAACCAGAGTCCCATCTTTTCCTCCCACTAAGCTGTGGGTAGCTGGAGTTTAATTAGGCGTGTTGACCGAGTGTGATCGTAGCTGCAGTGTGAGTCAGCAGGGAGGGCCGAGGTGAGCAGGGGGCAGGGGATGGGTGAGAACTGGGCAGAAGACGCCAGCCTCAGTCTCAGTGAACGCTGAGAGCTTCACCATGAGGCTGTTGCTCCTTCTCCATTCAGCAAAAGTTCCAGGCATCATGGAGGGTGCAGGGGGTGGGAGCAAACGGACACAGGCCATTGCCCTCATGTGACATGCAGATTGGGGTCAGTGCAGATAGGCATATATGGATTTAAACATCCTGTGACATCTGCCATCATGGGGGACAGCAGGGAGACCTCAGGAACAGCTCCCTTTTCCTGCCTGTGGGTGCCCTGTCCTGCACTGCCTCTCACCGTGCACTGAGCTGACAGTATTTCCTTACCTGTTTATCTGGCCCACCGCACTGCAGGCAGCCTGCGGGCACTGACTGTGTGATATTTACCTCCAGGTCTTGGTGCAGGCTGAAAGCCAGCAGCTGTGAATAGTTGGTTGGATGAACCCCAGCTCAGGAAACAACTGGTTGCCTGGTCCCTTGAACAGAGGTTGACAAATGACAGCTTGTGGACCAAATGCCACCGGCTGCCAGGCTATTTTATATGGCCATCAAACTAAGAATGGCTTTTACACTTTTTATAAATTTTAAGTTGACACCTGATAATTGTACATACTTATGGACACAATGTGATGTTTTGATACACATATTCACTGTGAGCTTCTACAGTGTAAAGAGCTGGGTTGCTTTAAAAAGTCAAAGAATGGTAGTATGCCATAGAAACATATGTGGCTTGCAATAAATCTTGCCATCTATCTTTTAGAAGGCTGGCTGAACCTCAGTCTCCCCGTCTGTGAAATGGGAAGCCTGAATTAAATACTGATAGAGCAACGGAACCCCACACAAAGAACCAGAAGACACACTGTGAGGTCGACATGAGGGGTTTTAATCAAAGGAAGCAGAAGTGGTGCTTTACCCAGAGGACCAGGGCAAGGCATCCAGGGCAGGGCTGGGTAGGATTTTTATTGACAGTTAAAAGGGGAGGGTGTAGGTATTGTTTTGGTCTTTCTCTGGGGGAGGTTGGCAATGGGGCTCTCTGTTACAGGGGGTGTTTCTTTGTTCTTGTGGTTAGGCTCTTGTAATGTGGCAGTGGACATTTTGTCCCTATATTTGGGCTTTTTCAGTTGGGGGGGGACTGGTCATTGTTGGCCAGATCTATCAAATTCCATAACGGCACCAAGCGATGTCATTCTGGTTTCTTTCTTGTTTTTCTCCTTGAGGGACCAAGTTGTACTTGTCCTCAACAGTATCCTAGACACAATAGGTGCACAGGAGATGCTGGTTGGTAATATGTGGGTGTGGTTACCCCTCCATCCTCAGATCTCCCAGGGTTTAGGTACAAGCAGAATCCAGCCCATGTGCGTCACTGGAAGCTCTGCCCCTTTCCGATCCAGACTCCAGTTGGTGCTGGAGCCGGAAGTTATCACACACACACTCCTCGGCCTGCTATTAGTGGTTGTGGTACCAGAGGGTCCCGTGAGAAACTTCAGGGGCTTAGAGCCTTGCTCTGTTACCACACAACTACGTGAGTTTATGCAGGTAATTTAATTCTCTGAGCCTCTGTTTCTTCCCCTGAAAATAATAATTCAGCACCTACTTCCTAGGGTTGCAATTAGAATCAAAGGGGGTAATTAAACAGGAGGTACTTTGTAAATTCTACACTGCCACCCAAATGCTAGGAGTTGTCCCTACTGTTATTCCAGGACACACTATGGAAGCTCTGCTTTTCTATTCAGTTCCACTTGATGTGATGTACCATATAATACTGCTCTGATAGGTTTGATTCTTGGAGGTCAAGGTAGGGTCGAAAAGCTGCCCATCAGAAAAGTGCAGGGTGAATGGACTCATGGTTGGGGGTTTGTGGTCCCGAGGTCCATCCTGCCTGATCTCTGCCTGCTCCTTCAGTGTGAAGGTTGGGAAAGACTAGGAAAGGACAGCTTATGAAGGCCTCGTGGAGGGTGCACCCCCAGCATCTTGATTCCTGGACATTCACAGGACAGGGGACCTAGCCAGACTCACATGCCGTCTCAGCAAGGCCCCTCCCATCACCTCTGTTCCCTGTTTTTCTCTCTAGTCCTGGTCCCTCATAGTCTCCCACGGCTTACTCTGTCAGGAGAGCCAGCTTTGTCTTTCCGTAACCTTCACTGATCTTTGTTTAATATTTTCAACAAGCTCTCTCCTAAGTCAACTCCTTTGCTTTTTGCAAAAACTCTGTGTGGCAGTAATATTATTTATCTACCTTTCCCTAATGCTCATGGAGGTTAAATAGCTTCCCCAAAGCGTCTGTCCCAGCTGGTCTCCTTACTTCCAGGACTCTTCGTATGACTTCAAACCATCTTTCTTTGCTTGCCTCAGTTTCCCCCATGAATCTACTTTCTATTTGTCCCTGTCCTGGGCTGCCCTCCTGGCTCTCAGGCCCAGGACAGTCTCCTTCCTTGTCCACCTGTGCTGCTGTAGTGCAGATGTCTGCCATGTAAACCCATGGTGACAGCAGCAGCCTTTTAGGGGCCTCTCTTGCCCTGACTTTCAGTGTCCCGGGGTAGAGATGGCTGAGGTAGGCACATGCTCATGCACCAGAGAGATGTCAGACTCAGTTACCATGACATGGAACATTCGTGCTGCCAGTGGGGCTGGGTGTCACACTGCATTAAGTGGGCACTCAGGGCCTATTCCCCCCTCCGCCCTGTCTCCATTCCCTGTGGTTGATGCTATACTCTGTGGCATTCCTGACCCCTAGGGATGCATTTCACAGGCACAGAGTGCTTGACTGGTGGCAGGAATCTTGCTCCTTCCAATAGTCCCATCTGGCCTCCTGGGTTCCAGGCACCTCTCATCATTGGTGCATAGTCCAGGGTTGTAGCATCTGTCCATTCTTCTTGGCTTGCAGATGCTGACCAGCAGAAGCCCAGCATGCAGGCATGAATCTCAATCCCTGTCTCCCCTAAAGAGAAGATGCACCCAAACTTGGGGAGAACCTGGCAGCCTTCCCTACTAAAGGGGTCCTATCTCCATGGTCACCCTCATCTTCATCCCAGCAGCTCCTGTTTCTTCCACACGTGGAGTCAAGTTGGAGATACTAGGGTGAGCAGTGAAGGGCTGGCAGGAAGGGTCATGTCCATGTGCCTGAGGAAGGGAGTGCTGTGGGGGGCAGAGCACATGCTCTGGGCAGTGCCCAGTGTGAGGAGCAAGGGGGTAGGAGACATGAACTGGGCATGTGCTGAGTGCCAGAGGGCAGGGGCTGGCTGAACCCTTCCTGGTGGTTGACATGGGGTCTGGCCCGTGGCTGCCCTTCCTGCTTCATGACTCCATCAATTTCACCAAGACTCTGGTTTTCTCAGAACCCTTCCTGCCTCCTCTATTGTTTCCATGAGGCTGCTGGTGTCCTAATGTCACTGGCAACTGTTAGATAAAAATATAGGCAGTGAGACAGAGCTAAGCCCTCAAAGGAGCCGCTGCAGAAGACCAGGTACCTTGCAACTGTGGGGGAGACAGACACCTCCTGCTGTGGGCCAGACCTCAAAACAAAAGGTCAAACAAATGCACCCACATCCTAAGGATAAACATCAGGGATTGATATTCTAAATAGGTCTCCAGCACCCTGAGGAAGCCAGGGGTCACTAACCCAACCCCCTACAGGAAGAGTCACTTCTTTTTATGCATGCCCATTTGCTATGTGACAACTTCTCCATTTATCCTCAATTTAATCAATTTTACCTGAGCAATTACACTTGTCTTTTTGGTTGGCCATAGTTCTGTCCCACCTCATGCCCACCTTGCCAGTTCCCGTGTTTTCCCCATCTTAGACCTGCCTCACTTTGTGTTTTGCTGTATAAAAGTCCCTAAAAAAGACAGAGTCTTTGGCAACCCACTTGGGACCCCTCCTGTCTCACTCCCAGGCAGAACTTTCTTTCTCTTGATAGGAATACTGTGCTGTTTACCTCTATTGTTCCTAAAATTCATTCTTTGATTTTAGAGAACACAAACCCCTACCAGACATTTAGCAGGTCGGGAGTTTCTTTGCCCAAATCACTCAGGTGCTGTCCAGGTCTCTGCTCTGCTCCAGTTCTTTTGCTAGCTCCGTATCACTCACGGGATGATGCTTGGACTTCTGAGCGAGCACCCATGGCCCACTGTGAATCGGATTTCAGCCCCTGCTGACCTCTGCAGCCTGCATCTTCCACGCAGGCCAGCCCCTGGCTGGGTTCCCACATAGCCCCAGACATAGCACCTTGGCCTATGCTGACTCTGCTCCTGGGGTTGACTGTGACCTTTTTCACGACCTACAAAGACTTCACTCTCCTTTCTGTCCCCAGGTCCCTCTCCTGGGAGGCCTCCCCTAGCTAGCGCATGCATGCTTCCTCCTCCTGGCCATGCAGTCTGCACACGGCTTCACTGTAACAATTACCCTCAGTGCCCGGCTGCCTGTTGGTGTTTTTCTCTGATTTGCGATAGTGAGCTACTGGGTGTTGAGATCACATTTTATGAGCCACTGTCACCAACAGGCCTATTGCTGGCCTGTGTTGCTGGTACGTAATAGGCGTTTGGAAAATGTTTGCTTTTACAAACTAATGGACCAGGACCCTTCAGAGGTGTCCCAGGAGTTCTTCCTGTCCCCGACTCCTTCCCTCTTGCCTACGAGGCCTCCCTGTGGGCTGTGAGGGTGGGGCGGGGCTCAGAACCTGCACTATAAGATGCCATAAAGGGGATTGAGCATGGATGGTGGGTTCCCAGGAAGAGGAGGATCTCCAAAGAGCTGCTGCTCCCCCCCCCTAGTTCTGTCCCCGTCACTCCCCAGCATCCTCTGGACAGTGCTCTATCCAAATTGCTGGCGCTCAAAGCCAACACAGTCTCAGAGCCCGGTTCGCTAAGCTGCCCTAAGGAGCCGCGTCTGCTGTGACACTGTCTGTCTCTGCCAACTCCAAACTAGGTCAGGGCCTGCTGGTAGGAGGCGGCCAGCACGGACTGACCACGTGGCTACAGCTTACAGGGAGGAGAGCAGGGTGGGGGCAACCGCAGTGGGCAGAGTAGTGGCACAGGGCAAGGTAGGGTGGAGGAGAAGCTGAAATGCTTCCTTCACTTGTTCAGCTTTTCATAAATCGATTATCTCATCAGCTGCTTGTTCCTGTGCTCTTTTTCAACAAATCCTGGAGGCGCGCCTTGTGCGGGGCATCACACGAGGTAGGGATAGAAAGGAGATCTTTGTCTGGAGAGGGAAGCAGACGTATAACCAGACGCAGTATGATAAGCCAAAGTGACTACAGGAAGTGTGCCAGATGCTCTGGGAGCAGAGCGGCAGGGACCATAGCCCATGGGCCAGTCTGTGCTCCAGACCCTTCTCCACCTCAGACTCCCAAGGAATCCTCCCCTGTCCCGCTGCTGGGTGAGGCTGCTGCTTCTACTGAGTGACTGCTGTACCCTCTTGGCAGGGCTCCCTGCTTTTCCTCTTACTCATTTGCAATCTACCCTCCACACGACAGTGACAACAGTCTTGTTTTTAATAGACACTTATTTTTAATAGGTAATTCATGCCCTTGTCATAAAAATGAATGATTAAAGGCAACAAATCAGCACGAATCAGGTGGTGCCACTTTTGCTTAGAATCTACCTAACAACTTCTCATGTGCTTGGAGTAAAGTCCAAATGCCCAGCCTGGAGTACAGATCCCTCCTGATCTAGGGGGCTGCCTGCCCCTCAAAACCCATTCAGCATCCCTGGAAGTGAACACATGTGTTTCTCCCCCAGGCCAGTCTCCTTGCTTCCACAAGCTTCTCCTCTGACTCTTTCTTGTCAGAGCACAGGTTAGTCACTGTTACCACCTCGGCCTTCCCTGATTACTAAGCTAACGTAGCCAGAGAGCGCCCGCTTTGGCAGCCTGTATATTAAAACAGCCATGAGACACACTCTGTTGTACCACTGTATTTTAGAAAGCAGCTTAATTGAGATGTAACTGGCTTACAATAAACGGCACATTTGTAACAGGCTCAGCTGATACATTTTGACAGATGCAAAACCTACAAAGCCATCAGTGCAATGGAGATAGTATCTGAATCCACCACCCGGAGAGTTTGTTCCTGTACCTCTGTGACCCTTCCCGCCTACTCACCCCTCCCTCCCCCATCCCTGTGGTCTCTGATCTGCTTTGTTACTAAAGGTTAGTTCACATTTTATAGCATTTCATATGCATGGAATAAAACAAGCACCCTTCTCTCGAGGGTCTGGCTTTTTCACTTTTCCCAGTTATTGAGAGACTTACCCACGTTGTATATGTCAGTACTTTATTCCTTTATATTGCTGAGTGGCATTCAGTTGAGTGGACATAGACCATTGTTACTGTGTGGGATTACTGGCTATTATATCTAAATCTGCATGAAATTTGTACATAAATTGTCTCTGCTGAGTGGAAGGATTGGATCATATTTAATTTTTAAAGAAATGGCTCAGTTTCTTGTTTCTAAGTTATTGCATCATTTTACATTTCCTCCAGCATTCTTGTACGTTATGTATGAGAATTCCAATTCTTCCACATCCTCAGCTAAAATTGGTGTAGTCAGTCTTTTTATTTTTAGCTGTTCTAATAACTGTGTAGTGGCTTCTCAATGTGATTTTAATTCACATCCCCTTAATGATTAATAATGTTAGGGATCTCTTCGTATGCTGCTTGCAGTTTGTATATCTTCCTTGGTGAGCTGTTTAAATATTTTGTGCCCTCCTCCTCTATAATTGGGTAGTTTTCTTATTCTTGAGTAGTGAGATGTACTTTTAATAGGCTGGGTATAGGCTCTTTATCAGAAATGTGATTTGCAAGCATTTTCTCCTAGTCTTTAGCATGTCTTTTTATTTTCTTAACTGCCTTTAAAACAAAAAGAAGTTCTTAATTTTGTGTAAGTCTCATTTATCATTTTCTTATTTTATTGATTGTATTTTTGGTGCTGTACTTAAGAGATGTTTTTCTTTATAGATCGTGAAAATTTTCTCTGGTTTTCTCATAGAAATTATATAATTTTAGGCTTTATGTTTAGATTTATGACACGTTTTGAGTTAGCTTTTGTATTTTGCATTGATTTTACGAAATAATTTAGCACTGGGAATGTGGTGTGTGGTATGGATAGAAGTGTTTTCCTCTTTATTTGCACCTTTTTGTTTTGCTTTTAAGGCCGAAGTGGACTACATCTGAGTCTCTGTTTGGTCTTTCTTTTATCTTTTATCCATGGATTTATTTGTCTGTCTTGATGTCAATACCATAATATCATAGTTATTTTAGATTTATAATAAGCCCTGAAGTTAAGGAATACGAGTCTTCCAAATTTGCTCACTTTCATTTTTTTTTCTTTTTTTACTTTCCTATGTCTTTTGTATTTCCATGTGAGTTTTAGAATTAGCATGTCAATTTCAATTTTAAAAAGCTGCATTGACTTAGCAGATCAGATGAGATTGGTCGCATTTAAAGTGATACAGCTGGAGATCAAAACGGATACACGTGATCTCTATTTGAATCCTTTGCTCCATTAACACAGTGGCCTTTTATGTTTATTTAAGTTTTCTTTAATGTATTTAATTTTTTGTCTTTCATGCCTTACATATGTCATATTTTTTATTAGAGTCACACTTAAGTAACTTATACTATTATTGTAAAATATATTCCTTTTTAAATTTTCTAATTGATTGAGGATAAAATATACTTTTATATACACTGGATTTGTATCCTACAATCTTTCTAGATGTGCTTATTGGCTTTTGTACATTCATTTGGGTTTTTGGCATTGATTGTTCTGCCATCTGCCATCTGTGAATAAAGGTAATTTGGTTTTTTGTTTCCAATCTGGATTCCTTTTCTTTGTTTTTCTTGTCTTATTGCATTGATTGGAACCTCCAGTACAATGCTGAACAGGGGTGATGGGAATAGATATTCCTGACTTTTTTCTTATTTTAAGAAGAAAGCAGTTAATGTCTTATCATCAAACACATTGATATGATTTTAACTGTTTTTTTTTTTTTTGGAGGTAGGTCTCACTATATAGCGCAGGCTGTCCTCAAACTCACAGCAATCCTCCTGTCTCAGCCTCCCGGGTGCTGGGACTACAGGTGGGTGCCACCACACTTAGTTTAACTGTGGCTTTTGAATAGATACATTTTGTCAGGATGAAGAAATTCTTTTTTATTCCTGGTTTGTTGAGAGTGATTTTTAGAATCGGAAATGGATGTTGGATTTTTTCAAATGCTTTTTATGCATTGATTGAGATGATCATATGGTTTTTCTTTTGTAGTCTATTCATATGGGAAGTACAGATTGATTTCTGAATGTTAAAACAACTCCGTATTCTGGAATACTCCACATGGTTGTGGTGTATTCTCCTCTTAATATGTTTTTGGTTTGAATGAGATAAGATTTGGTGTAGAATTTTTGTGTATGTGGTGATAAGGGATCTGAGTTCTTAGGTTTGTTTTGCTGGTATCTTTGGTTCTGCTCTCAGAGTAATGATGGTCTCATGAGTTTTGAAATGATCCTTCCTCTTCTGTTTTCTGAAGGTGTTTATACGGATTTGGTATCATTTTTTTCCTCAAATGTTTATTAGAATTTATCTGTGAAGCCATCTGAGTTTGGAACTTTCTTTGTGGGGAAAGTTTAAACCAGGCTTTCAGCTTCTTCCACTGATACAAGATAGTTTAGGTTCCCTGTTTCTTTCTGCATGAACTTTGATAGTTGACCATCACTCTTATCTTTAACTATTTGTACAGACCTTTGACATTATTTGACAAACTCTTGTCTCCTTAATTTCTTGGTTTTTTAATTTTTTAATTTGTTTTTGTTTTTTCCAGAGAGTGTCTCACTAGATAGCCCAGGCTGGCCTTGAAACTCACTATGTAGTCCAGGGTTGTCTCAAACTCCTGGCAATTGTCTTGCCTCAGCCTCCTGAATGCTGGGATTATAGGTATGCACCACCATGCCAAGCTATGTTTTAAAATTTTTTAAAACATGCTTTTACCCTATAAGACTGACTCAGGAGAACAGAGACTATGTGTTCACCTTTGTCCTCAGCATAGAATATAAGCTCAATGAATGTGAAACGAATAGATGCTATTTTGATCTTCGTGAGAATATTCCCATTTGGTACCTGTGAAAACTGAGACTTAGAGAGATTAAATACATTTCCCAGTACCACATAACCTAATAAATGGATCAGATACATGGTCCTGCGCCTACCTGTCTAACCTGAGTATTTTACTTGGTAGCAAAGTAAAAGAATCATGCTATGGAGAAACTAGACGGGGGTCTCAAATCTTAATGTGCATGAGATTCGCTTGGAGAACTTATTAAATGGGCCAAGAATCTCATCTCCATCTTTGACAAGCTGTGTGGGAAGTTTTGACAGGTGTCTTGGGGAGACCACACTGAGAAGACCCAACTCTGCCTTTGCAGGGAGGGGAAAGGCTGTTATAGCGGGGAAGGAGGGACTGTTTGGTATGGGGGGACCTCAAAGCACTGGGGCAGGGGCATGTGCCTGTGAGTTCTGAGCATTGAGAACCCCAGCCTTGAGGGTGAGGCATTTGCAGTTATGTGCAGACAAACCTCCAGGGAACTAAATCGGCCCCAGGCGGCTTATGAACCAGTCTCTTTTCCCGTACTTCTGTGTTTGTGTTTCCCAAGTGGCCAGACATAGGGCTAGTGTTGTTTCTCTGTTTTTAATAAAGGGATAAACTATAAGATTTTTTCAGCTTTCCTTGGATAAGGTCCCAGAAACCTTGCTGCCCCATCTGGCCCCATTCCATATTTCCCATCTGGCTGTAAGGGAAGGTGGGACCAGGATGTGAGGGACACTGAGAGGCTGTGGGCTGCTTCTCAGGGAAAGCCATAGCTAACCGGTGCCTCTCGTAGGGCCCAGACTGCTGCAGCCCCCCTTGGCATCATCAGGGGAGGAGCGGGCATGTGGAGACACTCCGGGCCCTAGACTATACTATTGAGTCTTGCTCATCTCTGGAAATTCTTTTCAACCTGTGCAAATACAGGGAGAGCTGGGATGCACTAAGTGGGGGTAGGTGGGGCTTGGCAGGTGTTTGGATGAGAGGGATGGGGGATGGGCCTGGGATCATGCAGTCTAAACCCTCAGCCTGTCCCTGCCTCTGCCCTCTGTTGTCACACTGGATGAGTTTCAGCAGTAAGGCAGAGTGGCAGACAGAGGCAGCGAGCTGGTACCCCATGGGAGAGGCAGGCAGGGAAGCAGGAGGGAGGGCACAAGAGGAGCGAGGGCAGAAGGTGTCTGAAGTAGGTGTCGTGATGCTCCGCTCTGGGGGTGGGAGTGGGTGGTGCTCCTGAGGCAGTTGACCTCACATATGGTTTGCCCATCAACTGGCCTGAAGCTGCTAGAATCATTTGCTCCCCATTACCGTACTGGCTGACAGATTGAAGGGCACTTGTCCCCTGGGGTGGTCCCTGCCATCCTATGTTGGTGCTGGGCTGGACAGATGTCACTGCCTTCATAAGGGAAGAGGCAGCCCTCCCTGGGCAGAACGCTGCTTGTCTTGGTGGCCTGGTGTCAGCAATGCAGGTCAGAGGGAATGATCTTGATCAACCCCCAAGAAGCAGTGGAAGCAGGCCACCTGTGCTTGGTGACAGAGACAGACACAGACAAAACCCTGTCAGGAGATACTATTGTATAGTGCTTTATTCAATTGGATACATGTATTTATTTCTCTATTGCTGTCACAAATAACCAGGAACAGCAGCTTAGCCCAGTGTCCATTTGATCATCCGCAGTGTGTGAGAGTCCGGAGTCCCAGCTCAGCTTAGCTGGGTCTCTGCTCAGAGGCTCGCCAAGCTGCAGTAGAGGCCCTGGCTCGCTTTTGTTCCCACTGGGGCTCTGGTCCTCTTTTCAGTTTATGTAGTTGTTGGAAGGATTCGGTGTCATGTGGTCACAGGATTTAGACCCTTCTCTCTAGCTGGCTGACACCAAGGGCCTCTCTTGGCTCCTAGCAGCGCTTTCGGGTCCTTGCCTGTGGTTCTTACAGACGCTTTCATGCTGTGGCTCACTTCTTTATAGAAGCTGGGCAAAGCTAGCTCTGTGGTCAAGGTGGGGCACCCCCTGCTTTAGGGGCCATCACCCCTTTAAGTCAGGCACACCCAAGAGAATCTCCTTTTCTTTCTTTAGTATTGGAGATTTAACATTCCCAGCCCCTTTTCATTTTTTGAGACTAAATCAATTCACTACGACCCTGAGTTGTCTAGGCTGGGCTAGAGCTTATAATCCTCCTGCCTCAGCCTCTCAGAATGCTAGGACCACAGGAATGTGCTACATATATGGCTTAATCTTCCTTTTAATTAACTCAGAATCAACTGGCTTGAGGCCCTGTTTGCCTCCCTGTCATATTCATGAGTTCCACCCACACTAGAGAGAAAGCGGGAGCCAGTAGACAAATACACAATAAGCAAAGAGGGGGGGGGATTTTGTGAGTGGTCTTAGAATCTTCCTATGAGAGAGAGAGAGAGAGAGAGAGAGAGAGAGAGAGAGAGAGAGAGGTGGATGTTTAAAAATGAGAAAGATGGTGAATGGTTATTCCATTAGCAGAGTGAGAGTTGTGAAGAGTCCACCTGAAATTCTGTTCTGCTCTGCTCGGCCCTCCCCTTCCTTGCTTATAATGAAACAGTTGATAATTCAGGATTTTTATTATAAACACTGACTGTTGCATGGATAGACACCAAAAAGAGCATTTGCTGCATGTGCTCATTTCTTACAGGGAATTGGTGCGAACCAGCTCAGCCAGTGACTGTTGCTGCTGGCCATCTGCTGGGACATGCAAGTAGCTTGTAGAGGCAGAAAATCACAGACTTTTGGAGCCAGGAGAGGTTTTGGGGATGGTGTGATCCAACACAGTCATTTCACAGATGATGCAACTGATGCCCAGAGAGGGGATATGAGTTGGACAAGGTCACACAGCTAGTTGGTAGCAAGATTCCTGGGAGTTCATTCAGCAAGCAGACCTGGAAGAGCACTGAGAGGGGACAGGTGGGTCCTAAGCTGTCCCACACACTTTCACAATGCTGGTTTGCCTCACTTCACAGTTCCTGCCCCTCTAATGGCACTGGCTTCATAGAATTCCTAACGTGTAAAATATTAATCAGAAGTCGCTTTGCTTGTCCTGCTTGGCCATGGGGAGCAGGCGGAGGGGCTGCAGCCTGAGCACAGATGGGGTGGCAGCAGGGAGAGGGGGCTTTGCAATCTGCAGAATGGCAGTGTTTGTGCATATGTGAGTGTGTGTGTGTGTATCCAACTGCGATTCAGCCCTGAAAGCAGGACTCAACCTTGCTGCCTCCTCCCCCATGCAGTCACATCCAGCCTGTGACTATGTCACCTCCATCCCTCCAGCAACCTTCGTCAGTATCACAGATGCTGATTCACGAGATGCAGGTTGCCAGGGGGAGGTGATTAATGATGGCAGCCGTGTCCCTCTTGCTGGCCCAGCCTCCCCGACCTTGCTCTGCCTCTCCTCTCCCTGGTTTTCTTGCCCTCATCACTCCCCTAGAAAACACTTCGAGTCTTTTTGGGGTCTATGGAGTAGCTGCGATGGGAAAGGCATCGTGCCAGGTTCCTTCACTTGTTATCCTTTAGAGTGATGAGGAGGGATGTGGGGCGTGGTGGGACATCGTGTTGTTCCTGTGTTTCCATAGCGCAGAGTGCCAGGCTGGTTTCCTGCAAACAAGTTGACTAACCTTTGCCTGTGTGCTGCTCCTGTTGCTTCTGATGGGCATGCTGTTCATGTCGCCCTGGTGTCTCCAGTGTTGAGGAGGCCAGAGAGCTTTTCAACCATTCACCGGAAGGGCTGAGGTGGTACCCAGAGGAAGCATGACTGCTCAAGGTTACACAAAGCTGACCTCTCCTGCTTCTCTTTTTTTAGGCTGCTCTCTAATCCAGCTTCCATCTCTCCTGCTGCATGTTGACTTTCTGGGTGCAGTTAGGGCTGCAGGAATACATTCTAGAGGAAAAAAATCTTTAGTGAAGGAGATTTTAGCCACAAAGAGAGCTTCTCCAAACATTCACCTCTGATTGGTTTCACCTACTTCCTCCCTGGCCACTGCTGTTATTGTGACCTGAATGGACTGCTGGCTTATCAACTGGGTCAGGGATGTGACAGAACCTCTAGTACTGAAGCAATCTCTATATATCAGATAGTTTCCTCATCCTTTTCATTCTATTCATGCGTGTACATGTGTGGGCTGCACAGTGCATTGGTTTTAGCACAATCTGCATGGAGAACTTCAAGCCCAATTTCTGACCTGTGGGCTTTCACCCTTTCTTATATTCCTGGGATACCCAAGGAATGTAAACGGATAGTAGATCAGCAAGTGGGTGATTTCTTGCTGCTATAGTATCCTCTGAATCAGGCTGGGAGGATGAGGAAGATGGCTCAAATGAGGGAGACCCCATTTTCCTGCCCTAGTAGGTTGGCTTTTTTAGTGAGTTTGGCTGAAGGAGAAATTAAACTAGAGGAGACCGTCCTGGGAACCCAGGTTTAGCAGGTCCACTGCCCCCTTATTCTGAGAAGTGTTGGCTGGGTTTGTCTCCTCTTCTGCAGGAGGCTGTCGCTCAATGACTTCAGCACCTTGGACAAGGACACCAGGAGCGCTAAAGCAGACAGTGGTGTCCTTCAGTGCCCTGTGGTGCTCCCGCTAGGCTCACGTGGACACCAAGGCTCAGAGCTCTCAGGTAATCCAGGCTCGATTCTCAGACTTGACTGCCTAGGACTGGTGAGCAAAGGGAAGGGGCCTGGGGTTGGGCTGTTCCTTTGAAAAGGACCCACGGACACTCGGCTAGGACTGCACAGGCCAGGGCTGGGCGTGGTAAAAGCAGTGCATTGGTAGTCTTCTGCCTCTTTGCCTCCCCTCCCACCTTCTTGGAGGACAGGAAACCAATAGATCTCATCGCCTGCTGTGGTCTTAAAATCTAACATAGTATCTGGCACATGACAGGTGCTCTGCGGTGATTAATCAGTGACTGAGTGCTGAGCAGATAGGAAACAGAGAGTGAAGTCTGGATTGGAGCTGGATGGGACCAAGCCAAGTCCTCCAAAGGGCACAGTTGGGAGACAGCACTCTCCCTCTGATCCACTGTCTATTCTCCGCCAGGAACCTCCTTCTCCAACCAGTGCCCCTCAGGGCCCTATGCCATGTATGTCCACTTCTTGATCTCTTCCCACCTGTGGCACATCCTTCAAGGGTTTCCCATGTCTATCTGTCTGTCCATCTGTCTGTCTGTCGGTATAAACCATCTGTCCCTTTCTCTATATCTTCATTATTTATCCTTATATATCCATATATACCCCAATAGATCCAACATAGTATCATTTTAACATGTGTTCAACATTTAAACATTACTAATGGACATTTGCTTCCCTTTCAAATCTGTGTTGTATTTTATTCTTGTAGGACATCTTCTTTCATAGTGCTTCTGGAGCCCGAAGGAGTGAGGAAAGTGCATTAAGAGATCTCTTGGTTCTGAGACCTTGCCGTCTCACCGGATGTGGCAGGAAGCGCCACTCTGGGTCTCTTTGCTGGGTGCAAGCATGTTAGAAAGTCTCAAGAGACAGAATCTTGAATTCATGTCCCATCTATCCTGCTCTTCACCCTGTAACCATCAGTCCCAGGTCATCATTGCTTCTGTCACCTGCTCCTGTAAGGGTGGGAGATCATCCCTGCTTCTTCTCTGTGACACCACAAGGCTCTGACCTGCTATTTCAGGTTCCCCACAAATAGAAGGTGCTATGTTTCCTTTTGCATAAAATATTTCAGCCTATATGTCCCTGTATCCACTTCACGTCACCCTTTCCTCTCCTGTACAACCCTCATCCTGTCCTCTAACATTGGGACTCTCTCTTTTTAATAGAACTGTCCACTGGTAAGTGTGGACTGTACTGTGTACTGAGTCCATTACTAGAGGTCATCAAGGATAATGTATTCTTACCACTGAGCTGATGCAAAGGGCAATTCTGTGTGAGTGAGTTAAACAGGAGAACTTTAGAAATCTTTTGTGTCTGTAATTTGATTCTCTAATGCCATCTAGTACCTAGAGTAAAGGAAGACAGTGGGAAGGTCTGAAGAACAGATGTAGTTTCTGACCTTGGAATACATACAATTTGGCTGTGGCAGGGGACAATAAACAGTACAGAGGAAACATCTAGGAAAAGTAAAGGTGCTCTTGGACACAGAGTGGGGTCCTGGACAGTGGGAGAGTCTGGGAGCCCTGCAAACAGCAGAGTGGGGGTGAGGATGAGTGGTCCTCAGCCTCCCACATACAGAGTTGCATCTGGCCTCTGCTGACATTCCGAGGCCCTAGTTTCAGTCTGGAATCCTCCTTCTGTGTGCACAGCATGGAGTGCACCATTCTGAGTTTCTCCTATGCAGAACTTGGGACCCCTGACCCCTACCCAGCTCTTTGTGATCAAGGTGACCTAGCCTGGGGGTTAGGAGTGCATACTCTGGAGCTAGGTCTTCTGGGGTGGAGCCCTGACTGCATGATCTACTAGGGGGTGACCTTGAACAAACTGCTTAAGCTCTCTGCCCTTCAGTTTTCTCATCCTCCCACTCCAAGGTGGCTGACAATAGTGCCTGCTTCTGGAATCATCACAACGATGGAGTGAATCAGTCATTGTGCTGGGCACTTTAGAAAACACTGCAGATACAACAACAGATGTGCTTGCAAAATTAAATACATGGCATAGTCCAGCCCTTCCCCCACAGCGCTGATGGCTCTCTTGTGGAGCTGGCTAGGTTGTCATGGTGCCTTTTGTGATGAGAGACCCAGGACTGAACACAGAGCTTCATGACATCTCCCTCCATGGGCCACTATCCTGCTCATGCAGTGCAGTCCTGGGTTCTTAGGTGTAGACACAAGTGCCCTCCCTGTCTTTCCATCCCTGTACAAGTTGGTTTCCTACTAAATGTTGAGCCTGTTTTCTATGTGTTGCTGAGGAGTGGGTTCTACCTTATCCTGCACTTGTGCAGCCAAATTTTAATGATCAGAGTGGAATTGTCCCTTTCTCTGCTGCTACCTACTACCCACTGCCCCAGCCTGGCCAGATCCTTTAAGGGTCCAAGTTCTTAGGATGGCAACAGATGCTATCTCTCTGCTTGGGAACATCCCAAGGGTCTGCTCAGTGGGTCATTGTAGCAAACATCCATCCCCCCATGCTTGGCACGATCTCTCACATGGAGAGGTCTCTGGGGCAGGATGATGCTGAGACAGACCTGGCTGTTGTACCTTCCCTTTGGTCTTGGTGGTCTGCATCTTTCTTTGCCACTGCCAGGAAGTTTCCCATCACCTGTGGATCTTGTGGTCATGTCTTGTCCCCTCTGGGCCTATGACAGGGGCCCGTATGGCCTGTCTGCTGGTCTGCCTTGTCTAGTTCCTGCTGCTGGGTCTGTTACTATAAGTCTGAGCTTTCTCCTCTTTTCCCAAGTGGCTCTTATTTCCACTACTAAAAAAAAAATAGATGCTCCATGAAAGCAGTGACAGCTTCTCTCTGTCATAGCTATGGAACAGCACCATTGACACCCCTATGTTACTTACCTGGTGTTTTGGTCACTGCTTTTCATTGCTGGAACAAAATACCCAACACCTGCAACTTAAAGGAGATGCTTATTTTGGGCCATAGTTTTAGTGCATAGTTGACTGGTTCCAAGCAGAAATGGCATGGCAGAGTGGCCTAGGTGGACGAAAGCTGCCCACATCATTGCTAGGAAGCCGAGCAAAGGGAATAGCCAGAGAGGAAGGTGCTCCCTACCAGGTCATGCCCCTAGTCGCCCCTCAAACCATGTTTAGCATTAGTGATTCAATCACCTCTCAAAACCCTGCCCATGCGTGCATGAGGCTTGGGGGGCTCATCTATATATAAACCATCACACCTAGAGACTGCTGACCACTTTGTGTTTCTTACCTTCTTCCCTCAAGTCCATGATGTGCACAGGACACTCAGCTAGAATGACACCACCAGAGATGTCAGGGACAGGTAGGAGCTGGAACTGACACTGGAGATAGAGTCACTGACCAGAGTCTCTTCTTTTCTAGAATCTTAGAACTGGGCTAAGATGAGCCTTGGGGATCTAATCTAGTCCTTCACTTTGTAGGTAAGGAAACTAGGATCAGTAGGGGGGAGAGATCCATGTCTGGGTCTTCCACTAGACTCATCCTGAACACCCTTGTCATTGGGTGAAGTTTATTTGAGGGACCTTCCTGGAAGTGGCCCAGGATGCCCTCCTGCAGCCTTGGTCTGGCACACTAGAAAGATGCCTTCACTTTGGGGTTAAGAGGCTAAGGGACTGCCATTATCCCCCAGGGTATTTCTCTGCAGAGAAGAGCAACAAATTCAGGGCGACTCTTACCACACACAAGCACACATGGCAGCCAGCCCTGCTCTCTGAAGGCCTAGACTATGGGCAGTCCCTCTATCTAGGGATATTAGGGAAAACTCAGTGGGCTGACTGACTGTGGAGGTCTGATTATTTCATGACTGAATGAGGAGTGTGCTTTCCAACCATGTCTGTGGTCCACATGTGCAATTGTGACCAAGTTACTCAACTTCTCTGAGGCTCAGTTTCCTCATCTGTAAAGTGGCAATGATGGTTCTTTCCTGCTAGGAGTGGGACAATGTCTATTTGTTCATGTTGCTATAACATGAACATAGATGCCTTATAAACAATAGAACATTGTGTCTTACAGGTCCAGATGCTGGAAAGTTGAAGTTCAAGGTACCAACAGATTCATTGTCTGCTGCTGCTGGATTTCAGGGTCCACAAATCATCTTCTTGCTGCATGTTCATATGGTGAGAGGGACAGGGGAGTGCTGTGGGGTGTTTCTTTATAAGGGCACTGATCATATCAATGAAGGTACACTCTCAGGACTCAGTACTACCCAAAGGTGCCTCCTCCGAATCCCATTCCTGTGGGGATTGAATTGCAACCTGTGAATTTAGGGAGGGGTTTCCAAACATGCGATTCAGAACAGGCAGTACTGAAACCAAGTGAATATTCAGTGGTTTCAAAGTTGCTGAAGAAAAGAGGTGGCCAGTCCTTCCCTCCCAGTGCCTCCTCCCATCTCTGTCCTTCTGGACCCCTCCTTGCCCCCTTGGGGGCACTCACTTCTAGATGCTTTCCTCACTGGAGTATGGGCTTCTGCTTACCTCTGGGAGGAAGGCATTTTCCACTGACTGTTTCCAGAGAGTTACTTCCTTTTAGTCCCTTCCCCATCCTTTGTGGTCCCAACCAGTTGACTTGCTGGTCCCCTAGAGCCAGCAGCTGTTGGGGGACTGGAGCCCTCAGCAGAGCGCCTCCTCAAACTCAGAGAGGGTCACAGACAAGCCACCTCTGAACAGGCCATTTGGGGGCATGAGAGAAGGTCAGCTCTTCTCTGGCTGCTTTGGACGTTGGGCACCACCAAGTCTCCTGGGCTGAGCAGCAGCAGCAGCAGCAGCAGCAGCAGCAGCCTTGAGAGAGCCTCTGCCCCTCCCCCTCTGACAGCCTCTGCCCCTCCCTCTCTGACAGGCTGTGCAGCCTGAGGCAGTTAGACAGCAGATTCTCATCCCCACCTTCCTAGGTGTTGAGGAAACACTAGATGTACTGCCTCCCCTCCCCACAGTGATATGCACACCTCTGCCATATGTCAGCCTTGGGGTGTTCTAGTCTGCACTCTCTGAATGTGGGTGCCAACACAGGACCTCCCCTGCCTCCCAGGTGGAAGGATGAGGTGTCTGCAGGGCAGCCAGACAGGTGGTGAACAGTTTCCCTGTCTTGGCTCCTGGATCACTGGCTGAGCTTAGTCCCAGCAGAGAAGGTGGCATGGCTTCCCTTGCTTGGCAGGGGGTCCTTCCAGCTGCTGAACATCTGCAGGGCCAGCAGAGGTGGAACACTCTTGTCCAGGGCATGTCCTTAAGAAGATGCTGACTTGGCATGGTTGCGGACCGGGAGATGGCAGGAGTGGTCTCTCAGCCGCTTCCTCCTGCAAGGTGCCCAGCTGGTCAGGCTCTAATCTGTCCCTCAAGGGTGTGCAAAGGTTCTGGGACAGCCAGCAAAGTGGGCTCTGCAGAGCAGCGCGTGTGCCAGCTGAATGCAATGCTGAGATAGATCACTGCAGATTTAGGATGGATTCAGTAAACACCAGCAGCTTTTGTCCCGCATGGAAACCTGGCTGTCAATGCAGAAGCCCACAATGTGGGTGTGAGGCTGAGGGCTCAGCTGAGGAAGACCAGGTCCTCAAGGAAATCCTGAGGGAAGACCCTTGATGGACCCAGGGAAGGACCAGGGCAGTAGGATTGGCTTCTGCCTTTGCTATCCAAGGCACACTCCCTACAGGTACGGATCTGGTTGGGTCACCTGAGCCCATCCTCTGTCCATTTGACTTTAGCTTCACTGTTTGCAGACTGAAAGGGTTGAGGCAGACTTGTCCAACGGCCCATGTTCCATGACTATTTTCGTGTTCTCTCCTCACCCCACGGAGCCCTCTCAGCTCCTGGTTGGGAAGGATGCAACATCAAAAGCATTCTATGCTGGTCCACCCTCTGGAGAGCGTCTGGGGCCTCCTGCTCTGAAGGAAGCACTGAGGGCAGCTCTCTTGTGGGGCCATGCTCTGCCCCTGGCCAGCGGTTCTCTGCTCTGGGATGTAGGCCTCTGAGGCATCTGTCATTTTGCTCTCGGCCTGCTACTAGCTCAGAGACTCTGTCATTTCTGCACTCTGCTCTGGCCTCGTCATTTTCCAGATAAAGCCGTGGAGGCCAAAGAGAAATGATTGCCTGAGGCTCCAAAGCTGTCACACAGTGGCAGAAATGGCTTCAACCCAGGCCTCCCAGGTCTCTGCTCTGTGAACCTGCACTCTCTCAGGCTGCTCCCTGCATCTTCCCACCCCTGGGAGGGACACAGCCTTGGCAGGGAGCTCTCAGTGCATCTCTGCTTCTATCAGAGCAGCAAAGTGGGAGGCAGTGACTGGCCTCCCCTGTCAGTAGGGAGGAGGGGGGTCTCGATGGCCTGCTTTGTCCAACCAGTTCCTCCCTCAGACAAGCAGAGCCAACCTCATGAGACAGTGCAAGGCAAGGGTCGTGTGCAGGCAGTGCTGGACAGGGCCGACACCTGCATGCTTCCGGGCATTACGGGACTGCTGATCTCAGAGGCCACATGTTCTGGGGAGGCTGCTCTTCCTTCCTCTTGCCAGACTTGAGGGCCAAGAGCTTCTGATGTCACAGCTGCTGCCCGGCTGGGAGCCCCACACCGCCACCACTGATTGCAGTGTGCGTTGTTTGCTCCATTTTTAACAGCCCTGCACGGCCCAGGCTGCCTGAACGGAGCCAGAGGCGGGCCCTGCTCTTGATTGCTGCGCTAAAAATACTGGCAAGGCTTTTGATGCGAGCAGGGGGCTCGGCCTTTCCTTGGCCCAGCCCCTCAGCTTTTTGCTGCCTTCCTGCAGAGTGGCTTGGGGGACCCCGGAGCCTGGGGGGCAGGGAACCCTCACCACCCTGAAGCAAGCATTGGGGCCAAAGGCAGAATGACCCTCCCACCATTCTAGGGACCTGATGGCAGTTGGTGTCTGTGTGCGGGCTTTCTGAATTCTTAGGTGTTATCTGTGCTGTGTAGACAGACTCGGGATGTGTTGGACTCAGGTGTGTGCTTTGCTGGGTCTGTGCTGAGGAGAAGGAGCTGAAACTTCCCAAGTTTCTCTGTGCCTTTCTTCCTTGCTTGCCACTTCTGGTCACTGTTCAGATCCTGTGGTTTCTACTGCCTCCTTGGTCTCTTCCACCTCCTTTCCAGTCCTTCAGTCTCCGCTCAGCTCTTTCTGAGGATTCCCTGGACACCTTGCCATGTCACTCACTGTTGTCAGCATCTGTTCCTAAACCCCAGCTCCCCTCAGCCGCTTCTCCTCCCCTAATTCTGTCTCCTTGGGTCAGTACGTAAGACCTTCCATGATCCGACCTTGATAGTTCCTTGCAGACCAATTTCCTTCCCAGGCACCCTCAGTAACAATTCCTGTTGGCCTGTTCTGTGTTCCTGGTACAGGTCTCAGCAGCATCTTACCTGTTTCCTGGAGTGGTCAATTGGTGAGGAGCTGAAGGCAAATCATTTCAGGGACGCTGCTGATTAACACAATTATGAAGCTAATGGACTCTTTTGCTGGAGCAGTGGGTGGGGCAACAGAGAGTACAGCTTGTCCTGGTGACCTGGGTGCCAGGTTGTTGCCTGGTAAACCAGCCTACTGGAGGTATTCATTTATTTTTGTTTGATTGTTTTTGCCCTCAAGTTCATGCAGGTGGCCTCACTGGGTGGGGAGGGGACAAGGCTGTTTCCCCTGAGACTCTCAGGACTCTCCAAGGTGGTTAAGGTGCTCTGTCACCCCATGGACCCTGAAGCTGGCACTAGAATCAGGCCCTTGTTGGATGAACTGTAAGTTCGTGGAAAGAGGGAAGAGATCGGATCTTACCAGCTTTGATTTTCAGGCCTGCTTGACGGGCAATAGCCCATCTGGCCCAGGCCAGCTGTTAGGGAAGTCACCAAGTGCCATCACACTGTATGCAGACTATTCCTCAGCCCCAGCCCAGAGCCTGTAACTGCCTCCCAGACTTTGAATGCCAAGATTCCTAAGTGGGTCACAGAACTGCTAAGCCACCCCACCCCACCATGTTGACATAGAGGAAACTGAGGCTCAAAAGAAGGGGAGAGGATTTTCTGAATTAACAACAGAACTGGAGCGACAGCCCAGGCTTCCTGGGTCATTGGCAGTGTTTCGTTTCTTCAGTCCCTCATTGACTCCACTCTCCTCCCTACCTGAATTCTGCCACTTCTCTAGGCTGGGTGCATCCTTCTTTCTTGTGAGCTCCCAAAGTTTCTTCCTGTGGGTGTGGTTCACATTTTCTTACCCCTACCAGACTGTGAGCTCCTGGGCATGGGAACTGAGTTGGTTTCAAGCATGTAGCTGCTGTATAGAAAGGGCTGAACAAATGTTTGTTGAATGAATCAATGAATAATTCAATAGTCCATCCTACCGAACTAGCATTGACCATGGATGAGGTTAGTATGTAGGGTTCCTCCCTGCTTACAGGTCCACTGATGCCACAGCAAGTGGAGCTGATGCTTCTCTACCCCCCACCCACTGGCTGCTGGCACCACTGCTCAGGTAGACTTCCATGCCAGCCTTCGGGTGTTGCCCTTTCTGTAGATCTGTTGTCTCTGTCCTCTGTCCAGAGGTGTGGGGAGGGTAATTACGTGCAGTGGTGTCAGAACTTTTGTCTCTTATTGCTATTGAGATTCAGTCCCAGGGAAAGCGGAAGGAACAGGGATGCAAAAGAAAGCAATCATGCAAGAATTAAGTGCCATGTCTTGTTTTCGTTTTTTGTTTTTTTTTATTCCCTGGGCATCAGGAGTGTGGGCAAAATGTGACAATTTTACCAAAAGGTCCTCCTGAGTGGGGCTGTGAAGAGGCCACGATCCCTGTGTCTCTTTCTCCTCTTCCTCCAGGTCTTACACAGGGAGTATCTGACTGCCTCCTCAAGCTTGCTGATGGAGCAGGGGATACGATGCAGGAGATTTTGTGGGATCCATGGTCTAAAGAACCTCCAGGTCTCTGAAGAGCTAGAGCTTCGCAGAGCCCTTGTCTACACTGTTAAGTTTTTGCCTGTGGAGGCCACACGGGGTCTCTTCCCTGCTGCTCTCTCAGCTCCATTTCCCTGCCTTCTTTTGCGGATCAGCTTCCTTTGCTTGCTCATCAACACACGGTCCTAAAATAGCTGCTCCAGCCTCCCCCAGCCTGCCCTGGCTGCCTGACCTCAGCTTTAAGCCCAGCACAGACCACTTCCCAGGCTCTCTGGATGTAGGGTACCAAAGTCTTAAGACAGAACCTCTGATTGGTCCTCAGTCAGCCAATAAATGGTCTGCTGTGAGTCAGGTGTCCACTTTTGATTTAATTGTCTGAGGCCAGGAGGCAGGGTTGGCAGGACCTGGTGCTATCTTTTCATGGACAGTGGCCACTGTGCTGGAGGAGAGGCTGGGTAAGGAGGGCTTTACCTCTACCAGCCTGAGCCAGCCAGGACCAGAGGAAGGCAGTGTTGCAGTCTGTTCTGTGTTGCTATAACGGAACATGTCAACGGGGTGATTTATTCCTCATGGTTCTCGAAGCTGGGACATCCACAATGGAGATAGCAGTGTCTGGCAAGGGTCTTTGGTCTTCCACAGAACAGGAGAAAAAGCCCACTTCTGAAAGACCTTTTACTATTGCATAAACCCACACACGAGGGAGTGCGCTAATTACCTCTTAAAGGCCCCACCTTTTCACCTTCTTACAGTGTCACACAGCCTAAACATCGATGGCACTCATTTCCAGACCCATGAGTGTTGTCAAGGGCACTCCCATACATGTTCCTGTGGTTGGAACCAGGCAGACCGAGAACCTTCCTGGCCCTTAGTTTCGGGGAAAGTAGCACAGAACCAGGAGGGGGCGAGACCCCTTGCCTCCTTCTACCAGGTGGTGCTCAGGCCTGAGCAGAGGCAGCCTCCACCTGGTAGCTCTCTGGCAGCTTTCTCCCCTCCTCCATTTCAGCTACTACCTTGGGGCGCTGGATCCTCCTATCCAGGATTGTTCAAGTGGCAGGTGGCCCTGATTGGTGTGAAGGGACCTTCCTGGCGTTGTGGAGACCGCCTCTAGCATGCTGGTTGTCACCCATAGATGGGCTCCTGGATCTATCTGAGCATGGTCTGTCCACTGGGGGATTGTTTGTTCCTTCAGATTGGTTAAATACACCCCTCAAAATTCTCTGAGGTTCCCTTTAAATAGTGAAGCTTCATTCTCCTCCTTTGAGTGTAGGCTGGGCTTGGAGACTTGCTTCCAAAAAACTGAAATACAGCAGAAGTGATGCTGTGTGACTTGTAAGACTAGGTAACTCAAAGTGTGTGGCTTTGGAGGAGACAGATTGTCTGTCTTGAAGTCACTCCGACAACGCTTCTGGAAAGCCTACCAGGTGAGGCACTGAGGCCTCCTGATCAGCCACCTTGGATGGCTCTTCCCACTCCAGTGAGCCTTTGGGTCCCTGAAACTCTGACTAATGACCCAACTAGTGTCCCTGAACTCTGACTAGTGTCAGTTTGACTGCTGCCTCAGAAGAGGACTCAAATGAGAACCATCCAGCCAGTGTTACCTTATAACCTGTGACTCACACGCACTGTGAAATGATAAATTCTGCTGTGTTTAAGCCAGTCAATTTGGGGATAATTTGTTATGCAGCTATATTTAAGTAATGCATTCATGCCTACTTATCTTCTCAGGTGTCTGATACTTTACAAAAAGGATTTTAATTCATTTTCCAGTTCAGCTAAGAGAGGGACCAATGTCCATGGTCGCTCATGGGTCCACTCACCACTTCTTGGGCTTTCTAACGACCTCCCACCCAGGAGGCTAGGTCTAGCATTACCTCTTCTCCTCCAAGGGGTGTTCTCTTCCTCTCATTGGTTCTGGGAACCCCCTTCCCTATACTTTTTTCCAGGGAAAATTCTTATTCCAGCCCCAGTGTGAGCTGTAGCCTCAGCCCCAATCCCAGACACACGTGCCATTGCGTGACCTGAAGTGGTCACTCAGCCCTCAAGTTCAGTGTGAAAAATGTGGCTGGTGAACCTTCTGCAAAGCTTCTGAAGTTCTGTGGACTGTGGGCTGCACACTGAATCCCATAGAGCCCAGCAGGCAGGCACAGCCAAGGTTAAGGGCAAGGGGCAAAAAAATCCAGCACAGAAGTTAAAAAGTTTCAGTCCTGCAGTTTTGGTTCTCACTAGGTTTTGTGGAAATGGCACAATTCCCTTTTTCCTGCTGGGCCTATGCTAATTCATCTGTCCAATGGAGCCAGTAGTATTTGTTATGTCTACACACAAGATTGCTATAAGGAGTAAATGAGAAAGTAAATGTGAAAGTGTTTCATAAACTATAACACATTTGACAAACTCGAGGGTTAGAAACAAATGATTTTATAGAATTTAATGTCCATTCATGATGAGTTACCATTTTTTGAATACTAACCAGGCACCAAGGCTTTGTAGTCATGACTATATTTAATCTTAACAAGGTGCTGCTGAGGGGTAATTATTTCCATCTTCCACTTTAGGGTTGGGAACGAAGCCTCCAAGATAAACTGCCATACTTAAAATTCATACTTTCAACAGCTGTACCCATTGCCACCCTTATGAACCCAAGCCCTGGCCCTCACAGATGCCTGACCCTCCCTCTGAATTCTTAGGCTTTGGCCCTGAGTCCTTCCTGCTACCCAGTCCCCTGATTAGTAGCCCCTTGGAGATTCAGGCAAGTTTTGAGGATCAAGATCAAGAACAACTTGCTTAGTAGCAGCACCCAGTGGAACACACCTTTCCTGGGGCCACCCTAGCGGGTCAGGAGCAGGGGTTCTGATGGCAACTGAGTGGGATCCTCTTAGGAACCATAAATCACCCCCAGCATGAAGGTGAGGTGGTTACAGACCTACAAAAGAGCTGGTCAGTAAGACATTAAAAGAAGGTTTCTAGAGACTGGCCCTGGGTGATGGCCCCGGAGGACAGCCTCTGTCCATTGGCATTGATTTGCAAAGGCTTTGGCCACTTCCTCATTAGGCTAAGAGCTTGTCCACTCCTAGGTTTGTTGTTTAGATACTGGGAAGCTGCTTTGCTGAGTCAGGCCAGTGGACAGCTGTCCAGAGCCAGGCAGGTCTCTAAGAGATGAGTAAGTTCCACCACTCAGTGGACTCTCCCCCATTTATACCTTGCTCCTGTGTGACCCCACCTCGGGGGACCTGACTTCTATAGGTGTGAAAAAGGATTCCTGAGAATATTCCTGGCAGGCTTTGCTTAGGCCCAAGGGCCCTGCTTATGGCCTTGCCTAGTACTTCGGGAAGGGGTTTGTGAGTCTGTCTCCTTGCCAGGGTCATCCTGCCCTCGCCTTTTGAGAAGGAAGCATTTGCTTTCTGGGTGGACACCTCCTGATCTCTGGACTGCTCATTCTCACTCAGCCTCTGGGGTGGGCTGGTGACAACCACTGCTGGGAAGCTTGGGATTGTGGGGCCTTTTAGATAACCCCAGAGGCAGAGGCTGGGGTGGGGAAGGGTGACACAGCTTCTCCCTGAGCCTGGAAATCTCTCTGGTTATTGCTCATGTCCCCAGCAAGTTTTTTTCCCTAACTCTGAGAGTGCTTCACTGCCACCCCTGCGAGCCGGTGGATGGGACATTTGTCTCCACACAAGCGAAAGGTCAAGAAGCTGCAGAATTGCATTTTTCTCCTCCCTTGCCGTGTGCTTCCGAGGATGAGTCATCCTCTTCCCTCTTCTGAGTTCTCTGCTTCCCTCCTGCTGCCTGTCATTGGATCTGGGCTGAGATTGCTGTTTGGCTGGCTGCCGTGGTCTCTCTGTAATGTGTGGGCTCCCAGACTCCTCAGCAGGTACCAGGAGCCCTACCCTGTGGGACTTGGGGCTCAACCATTTTCATTTAGTCTCTAAAATCTGCTAAGCAGCTACTTTGTGTTTGGTACTGTGCTAGGTACTGAGGAGCTGAAAGACCTAACTCCTGTGCTCGAGGACCTGTTAGGGAGGAAAGAAACATTCAACATGAAGTCACACAAGCCACCATGTAACTGACACAGTGATATAGGGCTTTGAGAAGGCATATAGAGCACCACATAAAGATGGGGGGGACAGTTAGGAAACCCACCCCCACCCCTGCCTTAAGAATGAATCTTATGACGAGACCTAGCTGGATGTGTGGTGTGTGCCTGTAATCCCAGCACTCGGGAGGATGAGGCTGGAGGATCGCTTCGAGTTCAAGGCCAGCTTGGGCTAAAGAGTGAATTCAAGTCCAACCTGAACTGCATAGTGAGCCTCTGTCTCAAAAAGACAACACAACACACAAACAAAGGATGAGACCTAAAGAACAGAAGAGTTGGGGAAATCATTTTTGGGAGAGGAACCAGGACAAGGCAAAGATTTGATGGTCAAAAGAAGCTTGACACTTAGAAGGAACAGCAAGAAAGAATGTGGGTGACACACAGTAAAGAAAAGGAAAAGGGAGGGAAGATGGGGCCAGAAAGAAAGAACATGGGTCACACGTGGACTGCGGAGGGAGAGAACCAGGCCTCACCGGGAGGTGATCCCTACCTGGAAACCAGCGCCATGCGTGGGCCGCTGCTGGGGACAGCCAGACCCAAGCCTGTCTCTGTGAGTCAGCGCCATTTGCAGACTATGGAGGGAGAGAAGCAGGCCTCACCGGGAGGTGATCCCCGCCTGGAGACCATATCATTTTCACTGTTTTGTTGGGTTGGTTTTTATTCTCTTTTGTTTTGTTTGAGTATGTTAAACCTGATGGCAGGAGCAGCTATTTGAAAGATAGCAAGACATATTAGGGGAGCCATTTTGGATTTATTATTGGCTTGTTTTGAAGTCCTTTATTGCATGTATTGTTTTGTTTTTATTGTTTCTATTCTACTCTGGTCTGTTTGATTTTTACTATGTCCAAAGGTATCTGCAGCTATTTGAAGACAACAAAAGGCATTACGGTAACTATTGTTGGCTTTGTAAGGTTTTGAAGTCCTGTATCACTTGTATGGGTTTATTTTGATTGGTTTTATTCTGTTTTATTTTCCTTGGTTTTATCCTCTTTAAAATAAAGTAAAAATAAAAATAAAGAATGAACATTCAGGGATTTTCAGGTCAGACTAAAGGAGCTAAACATTTATCCTAAGGGCTAGTTTGATAGGTTCTTACCATGGTAAACATGTTCTTACCATGCAGCTATACTCAATATTTACCCCCAAAGAAATACGTAAAAAAAAGACTTGCATACAGAATTCACAGCAGCTTGATTCATAATGGCCCCAAACTGGGGGGAAAAAACCCAATGCTCACTAACTTTGGATGAAAACTAGAGAATGCATACAATAGAATATACGGAGCAATAAAAAGGACAAGTGCTAAGATGCATATGGGATACGGCGGCCGCACAAACGAAGCCCAAAACTGTGGTGCTGAAAGACACTAGCACAAAAGAGTAATGAGTGCATGAGCCCATTTATATAAAACTCTAGAAAAGGGAGAACCGGTTTACATCAACAGAAATCAGATGGTGACGTCGTCCTGCAGGGGACTGGATGGGGCTGGGGCCAGCTGGCTGAGGTGACCCGAGTCACGGAGCTGGAGCGCAGTTATGCACAGAAATGCATTCGCCAACGTTAACTTTCTACACGAGGGGTGATAGAAACCCAGTGCATGTTTCAATAACAAATATCACAGCAAAAGACACACTGCTGTTAATTCCCCCCGGAATACGCCCTCCCTCTTGCTTCAAACACACTTGGCTGCTGTTTGTGCCACTTTGTGAAGCGGTTCTGGAAGTTCTCTTTTGGGAGTGTCTTTGCTTGTGCTGTCCTGGCTGCCTCAATGTCCTGAATTGGTTCACAACACTGACCTTCCGTGGTCGTTTTGACTCTAGGGAAAAACAAGAAGTCACATGGTGCCGGACCCAGAAAATAAAGTGGATGTGGTCATACTGCACTGTTTTTATGAATCTGCCTTTCCATTGGATGGAACATTTACCAGGCAGCAACATTTACCAAATTTTTTATCATACCTTGTAAAGACAAAAAAGATGACCTCCAGAACTTCTTCAATGAGGGAAAAGAACAAAGGACCAAGTGTGTCCAAAGTGAGGAGTATTACTTTGATTACTAGCAATGAATCTTTTGCTGCAATAAATGAAAATGTTCATTGTATCTTTTGATCACTCCGTGGACCCTCTAAAAGCACCTGCTCCAGCTGGGGCTCAGCTCCTGAACATCCATTCAGCTGTGAGCTCAGGGGTGGACCGATCTATCGGCGAACCTGGCACCAACCCCACCCAATCACCTCCCCAAAGCCCCGCCTCTCAACTCGTCAGACTTCCGGGAGACATTTAGAAGTAAGTCATAACAAGCGTTGTCCTCTCTTTCCTGCTTTCCCCAGCCTCCATAGCCTCCCCATCTTCCTCCTCCAAGAGGCCTCCTCAAGGCCTCTCAAAGACAGCATTACGTGCCCAGTTTCTTGTTACCACAGGCACGGCATTGTGGAGATACCCGTTTCTGGGAGCATCCTGGGGGTGGCCTGGCTCTCCATGTGGTCTTTCTCAGGCCTCAGCCAAGTCCGAATTAAGCCCTGCCCGCTGTGGGCTGGGGCCTCCGGGCCTTCCTTTCCACTTGCTGTTGCACAACTGGGTGGTGCCAGGAAGAAATAAATACCCCTCCCTGAGCCCCAGGGCTGGAATTCCAAACACTGGAGCTTCTATTTCTTAGATGGCAGGAGTTGTGAAGAGGTAGGGCAAGTGGCATTTGGGCACGGGAAGTCACAGCCTTTGGCAGCAGTGTGGCTGACAAAGGAGGAGGGAGCATGAACAGCCAGCATCCTCTGCTGGTCTCTGATAGAGGGGTAAGGGGAAGTGGGGAGGCTTAGCTTTGGGGGTGAGAAGAGGGGCCAGGTGCAAAGTGTGGGCAGCGTTAGGGGTTCTATAAGGGAAGGGAGGCCCAAGTCCCAACCCCAGGGGCAGAGGGCACAGAACTGAGTCTATCACCCTCCTCTCCAGATGAGAGTATTTATGTCACCATGGGTGGATCGCTTACCTCCCTGAACCTCTAGCAAGAACAGATTCTCTGTCTCTCCAAGATTGCTTGGTGGGCTCAGGGGAGATACAGGCTGTGAATCTGCTGAGCAGGTAACAGTGAGCAGGGACAGAGAGGCTGCCTGTGCCATGGCAGGTCACCTCTGGATGCAGAACAAGGGAGCCAGCGCAGGAGCAGCAGAGCCTGGGGACCAGCAGAGGAGCCCTGAGCAGGTGAATCTGGGCCAGAGCCGGATGAAGGGCTTGGGAGCTGTTGTCTATGGGGACAGAAAACAAGGTGGCTTGGGGGATGCCACCAAGGTCAAAAAGCCCAAGGTGCTCTATTGCTAGACTGAAGCTCTGTTGCTAGAATTTCCAGCCCAGTTGGCAGTGTGTCCAGGACAGGGAGCCCCTCTCTGACCCCTCTCTGCTCTTGCTGTCCTGTCTAGCACTGGTCCGGCACACAGCAACAGATGCAGGCTGAGCCCATTCAACAGAGGCCAGGCAGGCCTGGAGCTGACTCACTACCCACGAGGTGCTAACTGAGCCAATTAATTGGGCCAATTACTGCAGCCTCCCAGGAGGTCTGGGAGCTGGCTTGGCTCCTGGGGACCAGGCAGAGGGCTACAGGACAGTCTGACAAAGGCCTCAAGAGGCAGGGCTGCCCCAGCTCTGCCCACTTGGCTGACTGATACCCACTGGAATGAGGTGGGTCTGATCTCCGGGACAGATCTACAGAATTGGGCCAGAAGGGGAGGCAGGGCTGGAACAGAATAGGGGCCCGGGGATAGGAAGAGGGTGTCCTGAGAAAGCAAATGATTCTACAGAGAAATGAATTACCTCTTCCTGCCACACCTCTTGCTAAGTTTGGAGTGTGAATGAAGGTGAGAGTGATTTCGAAGTGCAAATCCTGAGGTGGGATATTGAAGATGTGTGGCGTCTTCCGTCTATTTCCTCAGACACTCTCACGGCTGCTGTGGGTAGGAAGCAGCCACCACGGCTGTTGTTGCCATTTTATAGGTGAGGAGACTGAGGCTCTGCCCTGGACTGAGGCCACATGGCTGACAAGTGAAGGAGTGAGGATCCAAACCTGAGTCCCCCAGGCTGCAAGGCTCTGTGGTACGTGGCACTGTGGGTGTCCAGCCTGAGGTACCAGAGGGCTTGGAAGACAGTGACAGTGAACCTGTGCTGGAGTTTGAGCAAGTGCCGTGGGGCCACAGGGCCAGGGCTGCCCACACATGTGCACCTCCAAGAGCACTCTTCCTCCTCTGCTAAGAACACAAGCTTCCCTGGGCCATGTCCAGGGGAAAGCCAAGGCCAGCCCGTGGACCAGAGAGGAGAAAGCTCAGCACCTCAGCCAGAGGCTCCAGGACTCCCCCTACCCCCCTCTGTCCCCACTCACCATTCCTACCACCCCACCCACTTCCATGCCTCGCTGGACTCACATCGCTGCCCCCCTTTTACCCTTGCTCCCTCCCAGCTCTGGCTCTGAACAGGGGGAGAGGTTTTGTTCAAATACACACACACACACACACCTACACACACAAATACACACACGTGTGCACACACACACACAAAAGCAGGCTAATCATGACTATTTTTGTCTTGTTTGTGCAAATAGTAAGTCTCCTCACTTCAGAGAGAGAGAGATTATATTCATTATTCATTTTAAGACAGAATAAGTGCCTTTTTTTCAAAAATCAACTTTATTTTCATATAATTTACATAAAACAAAATGCACCCATTTAAAAAGTACAAGGGTGATCAAAAACTACAGTGAATATTTAAATTTTTAAAAAAACACATTGCCATTAATCACCCTCAAAATCCTCCCCCTTGATGGCATTTACCCCATCGTTCTGGCCACCTTCTGAAGTGGTTCTGGAAGTATCTCTCACGAGAGCCTTTCTGAGATGTAGTAAAGACGCTGTGAATGCTGCTGTGTGCTGAGTGCCATCCCCCAGAAAGGCAGGCTCGTGAAAACACCAGGGCATCCCCATTCACTTTATCCTCGGGGTCTGGCACCTGGTGACGTCTGGTTCTGCCTCGAAGTCAAAAGGACCACGGAAGGTCAGTGTTGTGAACCGATTCGGGACATTGAGGCAGCCAGGACAGCACAAGCAAAGACACTCCCAAAAGAGAACTTCCAGAACCGCTTCACAAAGTGGCACAAACAGCAGCCAAGTGTGTTTGAAGCAAGAGGGAGGGCGTATTCCGGGGGGAATTAACGGCAGTGTGTCTTTTGCTGTGATAGTTGTTATTGAAACATGCACTGGGTTTCTATCACCCCTCGTGTAGAAAGTTAACGTTGGCGAATGCATTTCTGTGCATAACTGTGCTCCAGCTCCGTGACTCGGGTCACCTCAGCCAGCTGGCCCCAGCCCCATCCAGTCCCCTGCAGGACGACGTCACCGTCTGATTTCTGTTGATGTAAACCGGTTCTCCCTTTTCTAGAGTTCCATGTAAATAGGCTCAGGCGCTCAGCACAGCCAATGGGGGGGTGTGACAAAGCCCTGGAGACAGGCCCCTAGGGGTGCCCACGAGGATGGCCCAGATGTGTCCCTTCTTTCCCAGGTGTGTTCTCCACTCTCAAACTGCTGACTCCCCTACTTCAGAGGTTTGCTCAAGCGTCAGCATTAGGAAGCAGGGCAGTGAGAAAGGTTTGCTTACTTTTATCTTTTTACGATTTCGATGAGGGGATGCTGGTTTAGGTAGGTTAATTCTTGTCTGCTTTGTGTCCCCAGGGCCCTGGCACCCAGTCCCGTGGGATGTCTAAAGCTCCCTCAGTTGCTGCAGTGTCTGGGTGGAGCTGAGCGCCACCCTGGGGAGGGGGAGAGGCCACAGGAAGACTCATTTTCTGACTGACTGACAAATGGAGAGATACCATCACTGCCACCCCTTTCCCGGGGAGTCTGCTTACAGAGGAGTTCAGCCTGAGTCATCTCCGCTGTCAAACACACCTCTCTGTCCCAGGTAGATAAACTCGTCACTCTGGAAGGCAGGCAGGCAGGCAGGCAGGCAGGCAGGCAGGCAGGCAGGGGAGCCGGGAGGCCAGGGGGGCTGTGGGAACGGGCATGGGGAGGGAATGAGTGCCCGTCTTGTCCCTCACCTGGTGGCTGATGGCTGGCAGGGTGGAGGTCTTGCCAGCAGGCCTTCCTTTCTTCCATCTTCACAGGTGTGGACTCCCATTCCCACTGGAAGAGCAGTGGGAAGGTGGAGAGACAGGGAGAGAGGCAGAGACCCTTCAGCCAGACGTGTCCACAGCGCACTCCATTCTGGTGCTCTCTGAATCCCTAACCTTACCGTGGCTTCCATTTAAGCAGCCTTAGACTCCGTGCCTCTGGTCCAGTTGCACATGTGTGTGCTGTGTGTGGCTGGGGCAGGCGTCTCAGGCTGAGGTGGCACAGACCTGCATTTGCTGAGGACACCTGGCCTGACTCTGTGAGCACTGACATGTGCCATCAAATCTGGTCTCCTTCCAGCAGCACCCCCTGCCCTCATCTCATACCTTGTGACCCCACCTGGGGAGAGGGGCAACCAGGGTTTTGCTAGAGCTGTGCCAAATATTCTGTAGTGGGTGGCGGAGGAGAGCAGTACATGTTCTCCATTGGGGGTCAAAGCTTGCTTGGTGGCTGTCAATATCTTGGTATGTCCCAAGTCTTGCCATGACAGAACCTGCACTGGCTTCTGTCCTGCCTGGAGTTTCAGGATGACACAGCCCAGAGTGATTGGACTTGTTGGAAAAACTCCTGACCTTAGCCAGAGTCTGCCCTTATTCCATTCATCTCTCAGAGCTTTATGAAGGAACAGTAACAGAATAACTGAATGAATACTTGCTGGGATCTGGGTCTTTTTAAATTCTTGTAGCCAGTCTAGAAAGTAGTTCCCAGTGTTGTCCTGTTAGTAGACTGGGAGCCAGACACAAAGAGCCAGGGTGGGCAGCTGCTTCCCGTTTCACTGAAGGCATCATGGGGCAAGAGTCAGACCCAGGCTCATCTGATGACACCACATGTGCCCTTCACCATGCATGGTCTTGGAGCTTGTGGGGACATTAGAGGACAACTGAGGTCACACTACATGGCCCTTCAAGCTAGCGCCCTCATATCGCCAATCATGTGTGGGTTCTTTTGCTTTATTCAGATAGCAGATAGAAATCACTAATTGACAAGGTGCTGCTCTGCTGGCACCAAAGATGCTACCAATTGACACCAGTGAAAGCCAGATGCTATTTGTTGACAGTGCTGGCTGCTGGTCAGTACTGGCTTGTGCTGGATGCCATCAGTCAGCTCTGCTAGCTGCTGGCTTCTGCCCTTACTGGCCACTGCCATTTGATGCTGGCTTGTGTGCCAGAAGCTGCCTGTTGACTCTGACTGTTGCTGGTCTCTGTCACTGATCTTTGCCAGCTACTGGTCTCTGGAGTTCTTCACAGCTAATGGCCCCTGGTGTTTACTGCTTTTTATTTTAAAGGGACTGCTCTGTCCATCCATGCTCATAATTATAAGAATCCTGAGTAGATTTACAGGGTCTGCCCTCTGAGCCTGAGAAATAAATCACCATCAGCTTTACAGGACCACTGGAAGACTATTTTAACAGGACGTGTGGGGCAGAATAGAGGAGTTAGTACACCAGAAGGAGCCCCAGAAGTATGAAGTTCTGCTTATATAGCAGCTGCCAGCCTGTGATTGATTCAACTGTAGGCCTGTGATTGGCTTAAATTTGGGCTTGTTGATTGATCCAAGTGTAGGCCAGTGATTGATCTCAGGGGGTGTATGTGCTGGTGATGGCGGGGCATCTAGGACTGCCCAGCTCCCATGATGGCATTTCCATGAACTATTGGGGAGATACAGGTTGTTTATTGGCACTTGTCATGGCATCTCCATGAAGAATGGTGGGACTAAAACCAGGAAATCTCCAGGAAGGCTAGCTGGGTTCATTATAGTTAGCTGGGGTGGGAGGAGGTTGGGGAGATTAATAATGGGCGCAGAACCCTCACCAATCTCTGTCATGTTAGGGGCAGTTCTGTACCCTTTCTTCAGCATTTAGACCAGCAGGAATGGGGCACCACACCTGATAGCTGAGCTGCACCTCCTCTCAGAGCACCCCACTCCTGGGAGGACACTGGGGAAGGTTGTACCAGTCCATTCTGGTGGGAAGCAAGGAGGAGGGAAGGAAAGTGAGGGGAGGAGTCCTTTGGCCTTTGGCCAAACTGTGCCCCCCTCCAAAAGCATGAGTCAGGCACTTCTCTGTCCTGCTCACGTGGATGCTGATGAGCGAGCAGAATGATGTGTTGGACCCAAGTTGCATATGGAGGGGTAGCAGGAGGCTCTGAGAAGGGAAGGTTTACTACTGCCCTGTTCCGGTGGCTCCCAAGGCAAGTGTAGGGTGGCTGGTATGAGCTACAGTGTCAAGGTTATACCAGAGGACCTGCCAGCTGTACAGCTGTCCTGCTGGTTGGTGGCGCTGGCTCCAGAAAGCTTTATAAACCGACCAACCTGAACGCCCCTGGTGATGAGACAGCAGCTCAGCTGGGGATAGGGGCCTGGAACTAATGGCTCTTGAGACCCAGTCTAACTGTACAGCCCAGTACGTTACCTCTAAATGCCATTACCTGCCAGTTTCTCAGGAAGGACCAGTAGTGGGGAGCTTTTCATAGGGTGAGGGGGTGTCATCCCTCTGACTACCTCTTTTGCAGAGGGTCACCTACTCATCCTTTCCCAGAGAGTCACCTACTCATCCTTCTGCCCCTCCTGCCCTCCCAGCCAGCCTAGGACTCACCCTGGTTGTGCAGGAACGCCCCAGCTGTCTCATGTGGCCATCCACTGGGAAGTTCCTCTTCAGGCTTGCCCTGTAGCACGTTGACTGGTGGGGAGTCCCCTGTTGGTGGCTACCCCCATTTTCCACCTGCAGGGACCTTGGGGGAGTGGATTGCTTGTGGCAGCGTGTCAGGAGGCTCTGCGTGGTGTGGCCAGGCAGGCCTGACAGCGGAAATTGGAAGCCGGCTGCTGTTTGACAGGTGTATTATTCCCGCTGCCCTCGATTTATTTACCAAACAGCATGTGGAGCTCCCGGAAAGAGGGAGGGAGGGAGTTGGAGCAGAGGGGGCTCTGTAAGTGGTCAGGCAGCCTCTGTGCTTTGCCACAACTTGGCCCTGTGTGCAGCAAGAAATAAGGAACCAGGGTCAGGGGAGGCTGGGCCCCCAAGCGTCCTGCATCGGGCTCAGAGTTGTCTGTGGGAGCATCCCACAGGCTCCAGGGCCAGAGCTCTCATCAAAGCTTAAGTGAGGGCTGTCTCATAGGTGGTCTGGGGAAAGGGTCTGCTCTGTCCAGAGCACAGGGGAATGCAAGGAAGATGCTGAGGACCGGGACCCTTCAGAGATGGTGGGAGAGCAGGGAGGTCCAGTAGGTTGTACAGGTGCAGATGTCTGGTAAGGTCTGACCTTGAGCCTACATGCTGGTTGTCAAGTTGGGTACCTGGCACTGGTCTCTGTCTGCTTTGGAGGGCAACCTGGTTCCAGTTTGCACATAGGGGCGCTAAGGCCGGTAACCAACCGTGAGAATAAGCAGAATATCTGAAATCAGTCAGACACTGATGCAAGCCCAGCTTGGCTACATGCATCCCATGTGACCTCAGAGAGCCCATGTCCTCTGCACCTCTGAACTGTCCCCCCCTCGGTAAATAGTTGCAAGCAGGGGCTGAACAAGTGGCTGGATTGTAGAGCACTTGCTTATGGTGTGTGAGGTCCTCAGGCTACACAGAAGCAGAGCTAAGGCTGAACTCTGAGGTTGGGAGCGCAGGCAGGGGACAGAGGGAAGCACCAGGAGGGGGGGCATTTTATGGGTTCCATTTCCTGCAGGCTTCTTCATCCCATCAGATTCACAGGTGGAGAGAACCCAGCAATGATGGGCTGAAGCATCTCTGGAATCATGGGCATCTCGTGCGAACGTAGGGTACCCTGGGGAGCAGCATGTCTGAGGCTGGCATCTCCAGCAACCTCAGCTCCCTCCTCTCCGGGGCCATCAGCCTAGAAGGGAGAATTCAGATGGCACGCTGGCCACCTGCCACTTTCCCATGATGGCAAGGGGTTTTTGGGAGTGGCACAGGGATGTGAGGACCTCAGGTCTCATGTCCTGGGTCCTGTACCCCATCCGGTTCTGACGCTGATGTCCTGGCTCTGGCTTATGCGGTGGACTGGAAGAGGAGCCCCATGGGCTGACCGCTCCGGAGGAAGGTGCCATGGAGGCCAGCAGGGCATGTGGCGCAGCAGCTGGTGAGAAGGCAGGGAGGCCTGAGGGCCAGGCCGCTGTCATGTCCACTTACATGTCTGTGCGAGAGCTCAGCTCTCAGGGGAGAAGAGGGCAATATCAAAGAGGCTGGGGGTGAGGATCTGTCCCCCGAGTCCAGGCTGAGACATGCTCATCACCTATGGCCTGGTGGCCCTGCTCCTCCCACTCTCCAGCACCAATATTCTCCTCTCTCCTCTCCCTGCACCCAGCTGCTTTAAAGAAGCAAGTCCTGGGTGGGAGGCAACGCCTGGTTTATCTCTCTGCCCGATCAGAGTCTGCTGCCCTGTCTTTCTCCTTCCCTCCTCCTCCTACCCACCTCTGTCCTCACTGCCTCTTTTGCTCTCTTCCTCCTTTGAACCCGAAGTGCTTTTGTGCTCAATCCCATTCCCTGTCCTCCCATGAGGGCTGCCTATGCCTCAGAGGGTGATAAAAAAGAAAGAGGCGGTCGGGTCAGAGGGAAGCCAGGGAGCCATGAGCCTCAGGGGCTCCTCTCTGGCTGCTTGCAGTCCTGGTCTCATGATGGGACCGCCACAACACCGGAAGAGGAGGAGGCCCCTCAGTGACGTGCCACTATAGCCACGTGCACACCGTGCACGCACACACTCTTGTGCTCACAGCACAACATCATGTCATTATAAGGTGGGGAAGGAGGCTCTGAACACACAGAAAGAAAGACGGGAAATGGAAAGTGATGTTGGAAGTTCATGAACATCGGGCTCTTGAAGGGAGTGGGCAGATAAGGGAGAAAGTAGCCGAGAGGGGCCACACATGCTGGCTTGGGCTCATTTTGGTCTCAATCCTGCAGCACAGAGCCCTGGACTCTGACTGCTTGCATGGCCTGTAGGCTGCTGCTGTCAGAGGATTCCTCAGAGCACCTGTCTCCATGGGTCATACCAAGCTCTGGATCCTGCGTCTGCCAACCTGAGATGGCAGGGTCGTGCTGACCTGCACACTGCCCTGGTCTCCAGGTTCCTGGTGCCATGGTGGTTCTACCTCCTGGCTCCAAGGTTGGGGATACATTTGATCCTGGCCTGGCCAGGACAAGACCTGGTCACAGGGATTGGTCTAGTGACAAAATTGTGGGAAGGGACTCTCTTTCTTGGCCTTGCTAAGCTTGTGGAAGTACATTGGGAGCTGCTTTGTCACCCCACGGAGAAACTACCTGAGAATGAAGCCAGCACAGAACAGCAGAGCCAGTGCCTGGACACAGCTGTGCTGAAAACACTGAAAACATCCACTTAGGCCAGTCGGTTACTTCTTTCTTCTTGCAGAAGCCAGTGTGACTGGGGTTCCTGTCACTTGCAAAGTAAGAAGCTAATTACCACAGAGAAGTGATTTAGCTTCTCTGAACTTGAGTTTCCTCATCTGTAAAATTATCTCTGTTACAAATTCTAAAAGCATCAGTTCCGAAGGATGCCTGCTAAGTTCGTGAGAAGGAACACAGATTATTTTTGTGCAAAGCTTTTTGCCATTGGTCTCTCACTTGCTTCTTTAAAGAAGCCTGTGAGACTCCTGGACTGTGATTCTGATGGCCTACTTTCAGGGGAAGAAGCTCTGAGTCAGGGGTGTTACAGATGCCAGCAGCTTCTGTGAGTCCCCTGACACTTGCCACTGTCTCTCCCAGGTGACTGCCTGGGCATGGGGTAGAACAGGGATTGGCCTACCAGACCTGGGTGTACTGGGGCCCTGCACCTCTGTCTCATCTGGGTGTCTCATCTGCCCTAGGGCAGAAGGACCATGGGTAATTCTGTGTTTCTCTCTGGTGCCCATGCTACTGCCTCCCACCCAGGACTTGCTAGGCACATAGTAGGAGCTCAATGGCCGTTGTTTGAATTCAGTGATGGAACCTACAACATCTCCCTATGATACAGCCACAGGAGCCTCTGTGCCAGCAGTGGACTTTGTTTTGAATGCCCAACCGTGCTGAGGCCAGGAGCTCGACTCATCCTTCTTCTCTCCTCAGCTTGAGCATCCCCTCCTTTGGAAGTCCTTCCCTGGTAGGTGGCCTGGCACCTGGGCCACACATCAAGGGGTCCTTCAGCAGCCTCTGCCTGGCTCAGTCCCTCGTAGCCAGGAGTGCTTGTAGTTGGAATGGCTCATGTCAGAGCTTCACCCCATCATTGAACTCTATGTCCAGTGCATGACAGACACAAAACAAACAGCAATGGACATTTCTTTTACTTAAAAATGGGAGGTGCAAGGTGGTGGATGCCTGTAATGTAATCCCAGCACTCTAGGAGACTTAGCAGGATCGCAGGTTCAAGGCCATCCTGAGCAATTTAGTGACTTAGTGAGATCCTACATCAAAATAAAAACATATAAAAAGGGTTGGGGATGTAGTTCAGTGTAAAGGTCTTGGGTTCAATCTTCTACTGCAACAGGAAGAGGAAGCCACCTCCGTACTGGGGCAGGTAGCAGACTTTACTGTAAGTCTGTGTCAGCTCTTGCTTGGATACTGGCCCACTAGGAAATGGTCTGATTGGATGATGTGGCCTTTAAGGGTAGGCAATGTTTACCCTAAAAGAAGCAGGACACTGTCATCCAGGGGAGAGGAAAGTTCTCTGACAGGTAACCAGAACAGAGTAGTCCTCCTTCATGTCCAAGTGTGGCAACTTGGCTTGGATCTGCAGGACCTAGAGATATTTGGGAAGCGGGGTGGATTCACAACCTTTGGTAACTTGTAACACCAGCCTAACTGAATCAGCACGGTGCTGGGTGTGGAAGGCCAACCAACCTAAGGATTGTTGCCAACAGCATAAAAAGGAGAACTGGGGAGGAAGAGGTGGTGCCGCTGATTCTCCTGGAGAAGCTTGTTGCACTGTCTTTCCTGATATGATCTAGGTTGTCATCGTCAGAGAAGCTTGGGTCCTCGCTGTTGCTGAGGGTGGCTGTGATTCTTTCTGGGGGAGCTCTGGTCCTTACTCTTGAGTGTCACTTCCCGGCTCCAGTGCACATCCCTCAGCTTGCTGGCACAGATCCTTTATCCCACTGGTATAGACTTTCTAGCTTCCACCACAGACCTTTCCCAGTGCAGATCCTCGACACAGACCTGCATGAGGCATTGCTGTGGGCTCTAGGCTCCAGCTGGACTTGTGGAGAGCATTGCCATGGGCTCGAAGTCTTCAGCTGGACTCATGCAGGACGCTGCTGTGGGACCCAGGTCCTCAGCCAGATTCTTTGCATTAGTGTGTGGACAGGTTTCCTGTACTGTTTGCATTTAACTCTTTTAACTCTTATAAATTGTGTCCTGTATTAATTCCTTTCCTTTGCAAACCGTGACGAAAACAGGAAGTGCTCCTGGAAAGCAGGGGTTAAAGGTGATACCTGCCCTGTGGGCAGCAACAAGAGCCATCAGCAAGTGGGCATGTGCTGTGTGCAGAGCCCTGTGCTTGGGGCTTAGAGCTTATAGCACCATTATTAGCAGATGTTTCGTCTCCAGTTTCCAGATGAGGAACTGCACTTTAGAACAATGAAGTAGCTTTTGGAGACAACGCAGTTAGGAAGAGCTGGGGTTCAAATTCCAGCCTGGTTCTAAAGCTGGTGGTGGCAGTAGAAGAGGGTGAGGGGAGAACCAGAAGGACCCTGTGGGCCCCCACCCTGATGATGAGTCACTGAGCCTTTAAGTCGTATTGCCTGGCTCTCTCCCATGCAATGTGTGAACGTGTCACCTGGTGCCTGAGTGGTTGAGGTGCAGGGACATGAAGAGAGGGTAATGTGGCCAGGAATGGACCTGAGTGGCAGGGAAGCAGGCCTGGGCTAAAGCCAGAATATGGGTCAGTGAGGGTCCCCACGGGGAAGGGACTCAGAGCAGGGAGTCACAGTGCTTCACAGCTCAGAGCAGGGGCTCAGAGCAGCTGCCACAGTGCTCCCTCCTCTGAGGGCAAGGCCGAGCGGCATGCTGTTGGAAAAGGAAGAAGACCCTGGGACACTGGGCTCAGTGTGGGCTTGGTGGACCTCGACTGTAAAGGTTCTGACCACAGAGGAATCACACCTCGCATGAGCTTGTGAAGGCGAAGGCCTGGTTTCAACTCCAGTGCCTTCAGGTCCTGGCATTCTTCTTGGTTCCTGCTCTGGAGAGAACAAAACATATCCCAAATTCACCCCAGGACAGGTGAACAGGCCATCCTGTGCCTCCAGCAGATACTTTTCTACATTATCTCCCACTCTAGCTCTTCTGTTTCAAGTTGAACTCTGAGTTGGTTCTGTGATGGGAGAAGGATCTTGGAAGCCCAGGACAAGGAGGTAGAGGCCGGGACTCCACCTTGGGCTTTCTTCCTTAGGAGGCTGCAGAGATGCCTTGGGTAGCACTGAAGCTCACTCGCTCTCTCTCTCTCTCTCTCCCTTTCTCTTTCTGTCCCTCCCTCCTGGTAGCCCAAGGCAGAGCCCTGGACCCTGGTGGATAGTACAGTAATGCCAACTTGCTCCTCTCCGCTCAGTAACCAGCTTGGTGCACAACAGATCAATTTCCAATCAGAGCTGCTTCCTGGGCCCAGCACCGCTATCAGTGATAACTCAAGGGCTGGGTTTGAGGCAATAGTCACTTGCTACCCTGCTTTCCTACCTTGACAAGGGCTGAAGGTCCAAGGAGAAGAAGGAGTCGTGAGCACTTGGGGTATTTGTTGGCAGGTGCCTCAGGCAGAATGCCAGGAGCAGAGTCTGGGCATTTGAGTGGTTTACAGAGTTTCAGGGTGACTCTAACAAGGGGAGTGGGTAGGACAGGCGGGGAAACAGCCTCTGGGAGTAGAAGTGAACCACCAAAGTTGGGTGCTAGGTGACCATAGGCATGATGGGGGTTACTGGACTTGGAGCTTCCCGGAGAGGGAAGTGGCTGAGGCAGGTACTGCAGGGTGGTGGAGGAGGGGGAGGGGCGGCTTGGCAGAAGCAAGGGCTGGGTTGACCCAGGCTTGGAGACCGTTCTGAGTGAAGGGCTCTGAAATGATCCTTAGCACATCTCATCCTTTTCTGGAAAGGAACTGACCCTGTGGGGAGAGTTGTCCACTTGCTTCCTTGGCTTGGGCTCCATAGAGGAGCAGAAGAGCCCAGGGAGGCTGCTTCTCTGTGATGTCAAGCCCGGGAGGACTTTCTGCAAGAGATGGAAGATGGACTTCAGTGGTTTCCCAAGTAGCAGGTGAGATGCAGATCAGCAGATGGGATATGGTGGTCCAGTCCAAGAAGAGGCCATCGAGGGGCAGGTTTGGCACAAGAGCATCAGGAGTCAGCAGATGCATACTAGAGTCCCAGTTCTGCCACTGTCAGCCATCTACCCATGTCATGCCTCAGTTTCCCCATGTGCAAAATGGGGACAGTGATATAAGTTCTCCCCCAGAGGAGAGTTGCTTTTGTACCCAGAGTTACTGTACAGACACAAGGGACTGACTCGGTAGTCTTATAAATAACTGGCTTTAACCCAACTCCTCAGCTGCTTCCCAACCACGCAACCTGCAGATGAGTTACTTAAGTGGCGTCATCTGTAAAATGAGGATAATGAACCTCTACCTCACAAGATGAATATGTGTTGTCAGTGAGAGAATGTGTCCCTGGCACATAGGAGCTCAATTAACATCACAGCTGTTTGTAGGGAGCAGCGTGGTGGGTGGAAAAGGGGCATTGCGATGTGGTCACAGCTCTGACCAGCAGCCTGGCCTTCCCTGATCTCTCTGGTCTCGGTGTCTGCGTGTAGAAGGTCAGATTGCTGTCACAATGCTTTATGGGTCTCTGTGAGCAGCCCTAGCACAGCAGAAGTTCTCAGTACCTGACAGGGGTGGCTGCCAGCCTGAATGGCCAGACTGATGCTTTGATGAATCAGCTGACCATACAGCACAGAGGGGACAGCAGGGAGAATGAACAGGAGGAAGAAGAGGAGCCAGGCACTCAGGAGTAGAAGTCAAATAACCCTGGTCCCCACTGACACCCTGGGTGCCTGGACCTGCCTTGGCCCTGCCCTACTTCTGCCCTAGAGAGCAGCTGGGTTGTGCTCCTTCTGGATCAGACCCTGAGCCCAGCCATGAGACCAGGCTCCGGCCTCCCACCTGGCATTGATGGATGCTGAAGCGGGCAACTGGGAGGGCTGAAGCCATGATCAATACTCTAATCAACAACACACGAACCCGCTGGCACTTTGTCTCCACCCCAGGTGGGAGGTGGGGTAGGTGTTGGGGACAGGAGATTAACTCCAAAGGCTGAGAACTCGCTGGATGAGTAATTGAATCAGTGTTGAGCATGAGGCACAAGCATGAAGAGGACACAGATGGGACACTGAGCAGTCTCTCCAGCTCAGAGGGGGGCCTCCAGGGCTTCCCTGGCTAGGGCAAGAGATGGGACAAGGGCACAAGCCCAGATGACCTGTCACCTCCTGATCTCTGGTCCTTCTGCCCACACTGACTCCCCATGGCCTGCCCCACCCCTTTCTATGACAGCTGCCAGTCCCCTTCCCACTCCAGAGTCCTTCCTGACCCTGCATCTGGGGTTCCACACAGCCTGCAGCGCTATGGTGTGGTGGGGCCCCTGACTCTTCCCTGTGCATGGGGCCCCTCCTCCTCCTAGCCTGGTGCCTTAGGTCTAGGAGCAGAGCGCTATGCTGGGGCTTTTGCTCTGAAAGGGTGCTGGGTCCTGCAGGACCCCTTGCAGGGGAAGCTTTGTCTCCCTGCTTATTAGGTGCTGATCCCCTCTCTCTTGAGTGACCACCCGGATTGTGGGCTTGAGCGTGAGGCTGAAGAGATTAGCTGACCCCCTTTTCCTCATGTCTACCTCAGTGCTTCCTTGGAGCCAGCCTCTCTCCACAGCCCTGGGCCTGTGCACCCCACTCAGCTGCAGGAAGGAGGAATAAGTCCCTCAATGCCTGCAGGGTAATGAGTGCTGCAGGAATCCCATCTGGGAAGGGCCTGGTCCTAGTCATGGCTCTGCCGGGGTGTAGCTCCGTGACCTTGGGTAACACTCACCTCGCCTCTCCAAACCCCTCTTTTCTTGGTTGCACAAGAGGAGGATATAGTCTGCCCTCCTGACCCCAGGGAATTTCTAAGGGTAGAAAATGTGACAGTGCTTTCTAATGGCCTGCAAAGGCTCAGCTCAGGAGGACAGCTGACTCCAGACCTCATGGTATCAATCCACCAAACCCCACAGCCTGCTCAAGACAGAAAGGAAAGACTGGGTAGATGTGGGGAGACTCCCTGGACTTGAGGGGTGGAGGATACCCTTTGGCTGAACTCCCAAAACTTGCATCTTCTTTTTTTGTCTCTCATCTGGCTCTCGTGCACACTTGTGCACCTCTTATGGGTGCCACAGAAGTCTGTGCTTATGTTTAGGGGTGGAGTTCAGGGCGGGGGCGGGGGAAAGGTGACCACAGGTCTGTGGCCCTCACTGGCTCCATGGCATCAGCCCTGCTTTTCACTCAGCAGCGGAGGCTGCTCCCAGGCAACCCCTTTTAGTCCTCTCACCAAACTACGTAGAATGTCACACGAGAGAGACGTTAGAAGATTACAGGGAAGGTCACCTAAATTCAGAGAGGGGACGCAACCAGCCGGAGGAAGGTCACATGCCAGGCAGAGCCAGGAGCCTGGCTCTGGACCACTGCTCTGGACATGAGGTGATGGTTTGCAAAGTGGATTCCTGGAGCCCCGAAGACCTGCAGAGATGCCCTGGGACCATCTTGATGGGGAAGATAATGAAGGCTGGAGAGACCTAGACTTAATTTCCTCCTCTCCTCTCCATTTTAGCCAGTACTGCTGTGTCCTTTTTGGTCTAGTTTGCTTTCTGGAGGAAATGTATGAAAAATAGTTTTGCTGCAAAAAAGCTGTGGAAGCTGCTGCTTTGAGTGCATCGCCTCACTCCCACCCGGCGTTGTCTCTTGAGTCCCTGACTGAACCCCACTCAGCCCTTCCCCTTGTCACCTGTCCCCTCATACTGTCCTCATCTGCCCCTGAATGGTCCTCCGCTCCTCAGGCCGCATCCCTCTGGGCACCTCTTACCCCCTCTCTGCAATCAGAGTGAGCCCCGTCACCAGCGAGCCCTAGTGGCTGCGCTGCTGAGGAGGTAATGGCCAGAGCCTCGGTCCCAGGCATCCATTTGGTGTTTAGCAGCCACTGTCTCTCCATTTGCCTTACAGGTCTTGGAGGGCAGCCAGGTGGTGTTCCTGGACAAGGAGGTTCTTGAGGTTTCGGCCCTGCGCTGTGAAGCTCAGGGCCTGCTCTGCTGCCTGGCAGGGTCTGAGAAGGCAGAAGGGCCAGCAGCGAGGGCAGTGGGAAGGGCACAGGCCAGAGATGCTGGGCTGCTAGACTGAGCTCTGTCCTACCTTGGACAAGCTCTGTGCTTAGAAATGTGACCAACAATGACAGTACCTCTTCCTGCCCTCCCTGGGGTAGGCCGGAGGATGACCAAAGAGATGACGTACAAAATGGTGCCCAGGGAAGAGTCCGTGCTCAGCCGTCAGCTGTGGCGGAGAGGAAGTCGCTGTGGATGAGTCAGGTCTCCTGAGCCTCCCAGAGGCCACGCTCCGCCTCCTGTAACACCGCTGTCATCCTGTAAGGTAGCAACTCTCAGCGCCTCCTTGACAGATGGGGAAAGGGGGCTCAGTAGGTCTGTGTCCCCAGACCTTTTCCCAGCTCACCTTGTTAAAAGCTGGCCCTCCAGCCCCACCTCTCTGAGCAGCAGTTAAGCTGTGCAGGGCTGTGACTCCTGCCTGTTTCTGAGTCACACCGGGGCTTCCTGCAGAGAGCACCTGCCGCCGCTCCAGGTCACCCCTCTTCCACTCAGACAGCACCCTCTCCAGTGTCTCCTCCAAGTCCTCTTCCTCCGGAGCTCTGTCTGAGGCGCCACTGCACCACTCCATCTGTTCTGTTTGTCCTCGCTCTGGCTGCAGGGCCTGACCTAGTTTAGGGGCGGCTGACTAGGGAGGGGTATGCGTGTGAGCATGTACCCTCATGCCTATGTGGGAGTGTGTGTGCATGTGTGTGCATACATACGTGTGCATTTCTTGGGGGGGGGTGTGAAACGGGGAGCACACAGAGGGGTGAGGTGGGTACTGGGGGGCCTCCCAGGGCTCTGTGGATTAGCAGTGCAGGGGTTTAACACTGCAATGCAGGCACCCCCAGCAGCCCATGACAGCACGAGCGAGTCCCAAGTGTAGGTCCCATGAGTGAGACCCAGGAGAGCAGTGTCCCGGGAAGAGCCTGAGGAAGGGCTTTTTGCCTCCCAGGGTAAAATGTCCTTGTCACCCTGGTTGTCTGAAAAGGCTGCCATCTGTAGAGACCTCAGGCCCCTGGGCAATGAATGCTCCATGGACAGATCCTGTCCTTGAGATAGGAGTCCCTCTCCTCTTCACTCTCCTCCTCCGTGGGAGCCATGGTAGCAGCAGCTCAGGGCTGGGAGGACAAGGCCTGCACTGACCAGCTGGGGGACCTGGGGCAAGTTGACTGAGTTCTCTGAGTCTCACTTTCCTCTTCAGTGAAGGGAGATTCACCCTCTGTCACGATGGTCTCCTGGGACTTTCGACAGGCTGCATAGGGACTTCACATGTGAGGGCTGCCGTATCATGTGTAAAAGGGCAGTTGCTTCTGCTCATAAACCGAGCAGTTGCCTTGAAACGGTGGGTCTCCTACAGCCCCTTGCACAGCTCAGGGGCACAGTGGGTGTGCAACAGAGCAACCACATGTAGTGACTACGTGACCTGCTCTCCCCCACGGGTCAACTGCCACCCGTTTTGCTGACCTTAGCAGGCTGCTCTCCACCGCTATCAGAAAGGCCCAGGAGCTAATTATCTGGGGTGTTTTGTCTTCCAGGGTCCCTTTGTCTGTGCACAGCAGCCACTGATTCACTGCTTGTCAGGAGTGAGGTCAGTCTGTCTCGGGGATTGAATATCTCAGGATTACTGTCCAGGTTTTGACAGGACAAAGAACCCAGGATAGGATACAGTATATGTGACATTTGGCTCTGGGAGCTTTAAAATCAGTCTGAGTCCCCACCTGCTGTCTGGTATGGAGGCTGAGGAGATAGAGCTCTGGGACCAAGGAGCTTTCAGGAAACTGTAGTCCCTGGATCTGGTGCAGGTCTAGAAGGGAAGGATGCCCAGGAAATCTCGGTCTCACCCTGGAATAGGAGCAGACGCCTGGGTGTGGTGGGTGTCTTTAGATCAAGAGATCTGGACTTTGCCTGTGACCTGGACTGGAGTCCATAGAAAAGGGCAAGGTCATCTGGACATTGGGTTCCCCACCCAATATTCCCTTCAGGGTCCACAGGTCTGATAAGACAACAGAGACAGAGTTCCTCTCTAGCTGGCAGGAGTGGCTTCTGCCATCCTCTGGGCAGGTTTCTAACCTCTTCCTTGATGCCCATCTGAACTGTGGTGCCTGCCACTGTCCATCTTTATGCTGTCCTAACAAGGGTCCTGGGCTACTGACCAGCCTGCAGCAGCAAGTGACTGATGCTCTCTCCCAGTGCTCCCCATGGTCCAGCATCACCATGCTGCAGAACACATTTTTGCTCCATTAAGACAGCTGGTAAAATGCGTGCAGAGGTCTGTGATTGGAGCAGGAGTCGCTGTCACATAAGACATGCAGAAAATGAAACACTTGGTTTCCTCCTAGACCTGGTAAAGGCCGTTGCGTTCCGTATCATCAGCCATCAGTGCGCGGGGCTGGAATGGAACAGGAACCCGCATCCTATCACGGCCCGAGGACAAGCAACCCGGCTCATGGCAAATAAAGTGGGGAAGTTGAAATACGGTTGCCGTTTAGTTCAAGTTGGATATTAATAGCTTCGGGAACGAGCTCAAAAGGAAACGGGAGGGGAAGGAGAAGACAAAAAGGAAACTGCGAACACCATTAACATCCAATTTCCTCGGAGAATCAGAGGAACATTTGACGCGCTGGTCTCTGGTCGTGGGAGCCTGGGAACGAGGAGAAGAGGGAGGGAGGAGGATGTGGGCGCTGCTGTCCAAAAGATGCTGATGCTGCACCCTTCCCAAAGAGCAGCTCTGACCAATGGGGGGAGTCGGTGAGACAGGGGGTCCCGATGCTTAGGGGGTGCTGTTGGAATGGGAAGGCCTGGCACTGAAGGTATTCTTTGTGTGTCCCTGGCACCTCATGTAATGTGCACAACGTCATGAATAAGAGGCTGGAGCTCAAGTCACTCCAGCCTCTTATTCATGACGTTGTGCACATTACTCTCTGGTCATCCCACGAACAGTCTTGGTCATGACCAATTTTATTGCGGAGAAAGATACGGCCATGTCTTTGTAGATATGCCATTAGGCCCTGCCCATATCCTTTTTATTGGGTTGGGGTGCCCATCCCCAGCTTCCCCTTCTGCAAAGACCTACCCTCAGTCCAGAAGGTCACATCCACCACTTGCTATGGAAGCCATCAGCTACTGATATACTCACTCTGGGTACAAAGGGTGAGCTCCTTCTGGGACTGGAGCTAATTTTCTTGGCTGACTGATATTCCAGAGTGATCCAGGCATGAAGTCAGTGGTGAACTGGTCCCCAAACCCCAAACTTCCTTATGTTCTTTCCTTCCTGATGGGATTTTCAGAAGAGTGCTCCCTTAGGAAGTCACATGACTCTGAATGCCTTCCTAAGGAACCTGGGCTTCAGCCTCGCTGGGAAAGCCAACTCCCTGAGCCTCAGTGCCCTCATCTGTGAAATGGGGAATAAGGGCTGATAAGATTGCAGAGCCAGTAAATTGCACCCTGTGGGTGGGGCTTTTTTTTGTCCTGTTAGGGACTTAAATTAGTGTCTTTGGCTTTTGCAGCAAATTACTAAGAACTCAGTAGTTTAAAACATTGCCATTGATTACTTTATGTTTCTGGAGAGCAGAAATGGTGCTAGTTGGTTTTTCATTACTGAAACAAAGTACCTGAGATAATAAATTTAAAAAGAAGAAAGGTTTATTTTGGCTTATGGTGTCAGAGGCTTTAGTGCACAGTCAGTTGGTCCCATTACCTTTGTGTCTGTGTTCAAACATCATATCATGGTGGAAGCATGTGGAGAAGCAAGCTGCTCTCATGGTGATGAGGAAGTAAAGAGAGAGGAAGAAGAAGGATTGGAATGCTGAAAGCCCCTTGGTGAGCATGCCCCCAATGACCTAACTGCCTTTCATTAGGCTCCACCTCTTAAAGGTTCTACCACCTCCCAGTAGCATTATGGGCTGGCAACCAAGCCTTCAACACATGGACCTTTGAGAGACATCTCAGATCCTAACTATAGCAGAAATCCAAAGAGGGTCTCACGGGGACAAATGATGCACTTATTTTAGATGCTCTGGGCAAGACTCCGTCTCCCTGCCCTTCTGTCCTTGTCAGCCATGAGAGCCAGTGTAGTTTTTCTCACTCTGCATCCCTTGATGTTCACTCTCCTGCCTTTCTGATTTATAAGAACCCTTGTGATTACATTGGGCCCACCCAGATAATCCAGGATAATCTCCCCATCTCAAGATCCTTAACTTAATCATATCTGCGAAGCTGCTGCTGCCATGTGAGGTAACATCATTCCAGGTTCTGGGGATTAGGATGTGGACACCTCAGGAGGGGCATCACACTGCCTCTTGCAGTACCTAGTGGTCCTGGTCACTGTATATTTATTTCCTCTCTCGAGGCATACTATTTTGTTCCTTGGAGGCTATTTCTAGCTCTTTAAAAATCATAGGATTAAAAGATATAATGGGTGTGAAGGGATTTGCTCTCTTTTCCCTGCTCGCCTGTCTTAAAGCTTCCTGGAAACACTTCTATCGGAGAAGAACTTGGGCTGCTCCTGGGAATGGGGTAAGAAGGCATAGATTCTGGACCCTGTTGTGGATGGGTGAGGGGTGCTAGGCCCTCGCTTATCTGCGATTTGCCAACAGGAGGTCTGCTTGGCACTCATTTCGGGGAGGGATGGAGAAATGGATTGAAATGGAGGGCTGAGTTTCTGGCCATGGAAGATTTAGAAATTTTCCCTGTGATAGCCAGGATTCTGGTATTTCTTTGCTTATTCTCTGAGTTTTCTTATACAAACAGCTTGTATCTATTGTCCTGAGGAGTAGAAAAGAAAGGGCTTGGGAACATTTGAGCTGGAGCAAGTGAGACAAGGGAAGGGTCCAGAGGAGCGGGGCAGCAGAGGAAAAAGTGGGGGCTCAGAGAGGAGGCACAACCTGGAGCGGTTCCTCATCTTCTAGGAAACTGAGCCCAGACTGAGCTAAACAGCTCTGGCTTACATCATTATGTCACCCAGTATGACAATGTGGCTAGACATCTGTACCCTTCCTGGGACACTGTCTTCTTGCACCTGGGTCTCAGCATCCCAGCATCACTGAGCTCAGAGAGGTGCTCAGGGACCCTCACTGAGAGGAAGCAAGGTATTGTCTGCACTGTTACCATGTCCGACCTGTCGGTGGGCAACCGAGCCAAGCAAGGCCACTGCCAAGTCTCCATGACTCCCTGGGGTGGGTCATATGTTAAAGTGAAGCTTCCTGGGTACTGGCCAGGGAGACAGGAGGTTTGAGGTCAAGACCCTGCTCTGTTAAAATTTCCTGAAGACCTCAGGCAAGTTATTCCCCTTTCTCACATATTTTTCATCACTAATTAAATGCTGCTTTGGTCTAAATCCAAGGTTCTCAATTTTAGCCATCCTCAGAGGCAACTGGAAGGCTGTTAAAACAGATCACTGAACCCTTCCTAGAGCTTCTGATTCAACAGAATTTGCATTCCTGTGCAGGCCCAGGTAATGTTGCTGATAGTCAAAGGCTACATTTTCCAAACCACTGGAATCCAAACACCAATCTGTTGCAACAGAATCATCTGGAAAATTTTTAAAGAAAACAGGTTCCTTCCAGGCATGGTGGTGTACACCTGTAATCTCAGCACTTGGGAGGCTGAAGCAGGAGGAATGCTGCAGATTGGAGGGCAGCCTGAGCTACATAGTGAGTTCAAGGCCAGCATGAAGTACATAGCAAGACCCTGTCTCAAACAAAACAAAACAAAACAAAGTTTCCTGGGGCCCATCTTCAAAGACTTGAATTCCATTCACCTAGGGGTGAATCTATATCTTCTTAAATTCCCCAGTGATTCTGATGTACAACCACATAGGGAATCTCAGGTTGCATAGTTTCCAAAATTCTTCATTTTAAAAAACAGGTTTTTTGATGCACAATTGACATAGAGCAAACCACATATATTTAATATGCACAGTTGGGTAAGTTTTGGGATTTACATACTTAAGAGCCATCACCCCAATTCAGACACCAACACACACCTCATTCCCAAAAGTTTCCTTGTGTCCTCGGTAACCTCCTATCTACTCCTTCTTTCTCCAAAGTTTTTAACTGTTTCGTGGTTGTAAAATGTGTCCATGGTGGGAATGGAGGGTCTCAGGCCCCACAAGAGGCGATGCCTGCAGCTAGCCAGCACCTCCACAGGGACAGGGTAGCTATGAGCTTGGCGAAAGAGGGTTGGAGAAGATGCTTTGTGGGAAAACTGGGAGTTTGGTCAGGTGACAATATCATAGTGGCTAATGAAGGTTAGAATTATGCATGAGAAATACTTCTCTAAGCTCCCCCTAAAAAAGAAAGAGGAAGAGGATAGAAGGAAAAGGGAGAGAGGCAGGGAGGGTCTAAGTTGCAGTGACAGCTGGAAGCCGAGGGTCCTGCCGTGTCCTAGGAAAGGGGGGCGGTGGGCTGTCCAGTGTGGCAAGGGTAGGGCTCCCAGCTTTGATTCCTTCTGTTCTGTCAGCTTAACAAAGCACCCGAGAGACGCCAGGCACCGTGCTAAGCCCCGGGAAATGTCGTCTCAGAAGGGAGATAATACAGTGAAACTACCATGGTTGCTGGGCCAGAGACAGGCGCGGAAGAACTGGAACCCAGCGGGAAATGCACAACCGCAGCCTGGGGATTCTGCAAAACCCTCCTCGTTGTGCAAGTCCGAGGGTCAGGACTGAAGACAGCTGGGATCTACCTCCTCAGGAAAGTCACCACTTCCCGAGGGGCCGATGGTGACTGGGAGGGGATGGGAGACCTGGGAACTTGAGACCAAACCCATGTCATCTGGGGCAGGTGGTGAGCAGTACAGAGTTGTGGGGTGAGGCGGTACGTGGGAGCCATCACAAAACCAGAAAAACTTCTCAAGAGCAGGCGTCTCCCTGACTGCAGACCCTCCCTTCCTGTGCTTCCTGCATGGATGGGTCAACCTCCATGTGCTTGAAGTATGTGACTGTGCGTGTGTGTGCGCGCCTGTGTCGTATTCCATCTTTCATTCATTCATTTATTCAGCCACTGTGTCACCTAATTTCCTGTTGTGAGTGAGGCTGGGCATGGCTGTTCCGAGGTGCAGGTGTGTCATCCGGTGGGAATTTGACTCTTAAATGCAGAGATTCTTCCTTTAACAATTTATCTTTTTAACAACTGTTTGGACTTACACCTGAGGCATGCTGTTTGGACTTATGGCCTGCATTTGGATTTAGGACACAGGAATGTGAGTGGCAGAGTGGCCTTCTGGTGGCTTTTTCTATAGTACAGTGCTATAGTTTTTGCTGACCATATGATGCAGTATTGTTTGACCATTTCTTTGTTCTGAGTAATTATTATGTACATACTAGAAACAATTCTTCATTTAGTGACAAATCCACCTAACCACCTATTTGCAGGAATAGATCTCATTGTTAAAGGAGGAATATCTGTATTCTCTTTAAAGATTCCAAAAAGGATTCTCTATTAGAAGCCCAAGGCAGCACATTTTCCACTCTGGGGGGCGGGTGGGCCGGGAGAACCCCAAAAGGACAGCTTTTGTAGAACCTTCCGCCCTTCCCACACTTTCACCACCTGTGCAAGGCTGTGTTGTTATTCCATGGAAACGGGCCACCATGTTTTTCAGTGGGACCCATAACCCAGTAGGCTCACCTGGCAGCATGCTCCAAAGGCAGATCCTGGGGCCTGTGCCCCGCTCTCTCACCTCGCCTGACCGCTGAGAGGGGAGTTGAGGGGGAAGATCATGAGTGATTACAGAATCCAAATTTAACAAGTCTACAGATCCCTTTTTTAATGGAAAGTTTTAACTGCAAGACAAATAAAGAACAGTGCACAGTTCTGTATTTGTCTGTATTTGTATTTGTTCTGTATTTGTCGGTGGAGGAATCCACCGAGGTTAGCAACCCGAGAGACCAGCGTGGGCTTTGGAAGCAGGACACCACCAGCCCCCAGCAGGGCCCTTCCTTCCAGTCTCCCACCTCCCTCTGCCAGGCATGATGCCATTATGAATTCTAACTCCATAAATTAATTTTGCCCTTTCCTTTGAACTTTGTATAAATGGAATTATACAATTTGTTCTCATTTGTGTTGGCAGGATTTCCCTCGGTGCTGTGTTTGGACGTTATTTATCTCTCATGTGGCGTAGTCTCTTCATTCTCGTTGATGTGTAGTATTCCTTTGCACGATTGTACAAAACTTGTTCACCCTTCTTCTGTTGATGGGCGTTTGGATCGCTTTCAGTTGGACCATTAGGACAAGAGCTGCTGTGAACCTCCTGGTGTAATATTTGGTATCGGGATGCAAATATTTCTGTTAGAGAGGGGTGGGAATGTCAGTGTCAGCCTTGCTCAGCTTTAGGACAGCTTCCAAGGAGCAGCTCTAACGGCAGCCCCCTTGGTCTTCAGGGTCTCCTGTAACCCCTCACCCCTGGGGGTAGGCTGGACTTACTGACTCCTAACAAGGCAAGATGACAGAAGCCATAGGGTGTCACTCCTGAGATTATCCCAGGGACAGACTTCAGCCTCTGTCCTCTGCAGTGTCTCTCACTCTGCAGCTGACCTGCTCTGCAAAGCCACATGGAGAGGCCCCCATAGCAAGGACCTGAGGAATGCCTCCCGTCAGCGGCATGAGAGGAGCTGACTCCTGCCCACAACTGCGTGAGTGAATTTCGATGCTGACCTGTTCCCAGTCCAGCCTTCAGGTGAGGCCATGGTCCCGGCTCACAGCTTCAATAGCAGCATCGTAAGCAGCCTTGAGCCAGAGGTTCCTTACTCAGTGGGGCTGGATTCCTAGATCACAGAAACTGTGAGATAATAAATTCTTGTTGTTTTAAGCCACCAAGTTTTGGGGGTGACTTGCTATGCAACAATGGATAACTGATATACTGCCAAGTTCTTGAGAGATTGTACTAATTTATATTCCTGCCAAAAGTGGCCAGGGTTCCAGCTGCTCTAAGCACTTGTCAACACATGGCATTACCTGTCTAATTTTGGGCATTATGATAGGTGGGTGGCAATATCGTGTTATGACTTTAATTTGTATTTCTCTTTTCACTAATGATCACTGTGTGTTATTTAGCTGCCCAAATATCCTTTTTTGTGAAGTGCTCCCTCAAGTTTTTTGCCTATGGTTTCCAGTGGGTAATTTATCTTTTTCTTACCTGTTGGTAGGGACCCTTTTCATACTCTGATCATGGGTTCCATGTTGGACATCTGTATTGCTATTTCCTTCTTTCAGTTGGTGCCTTGCTGTTTCATCCTCTGTTTTAAAAGTTGTTTTAGAATATTTTTTACAGTTACAGCAACGTTATGAAAATAAAAGCAGGGTAAGAACTGAACTATAGCTGTTATCCACATTCACCTTCTGTTCGTTTGCTTTATCGTTTGCATCTCCTGGCCACACACACATGCACACAGAAACACATGTGTGTGCACACAAACATTGCTTTTATGAACCATTGGAGAGCGAGTTACACACATGACAACTCTTGACTCTCAGGTAGGTTAGCGTTCAAGTGTCTGTACCTCAGGACTATTCTCTTACATGACCGCATGACAGTTATCAGCTTCAGTCAATTTAACATCTATACAATGCTTTTGTCTAATCTACTGTGTGCCAATTTTCTTACTTGATCTAATAATGTGCTTGACGGCATCTTCCCTTCCACTACAGAATCCCGCCCAGCATCAGGTATTGTGCTCCGGTGACATGGCTCTTTAGTCTCCTTTAATCAGGAACATTGCCACAGCTTTTCTTTGTCTTTTATGACACTGAACATTTTGAAGGATATGAGCCCGCCCCTTCTCTTTGAAATGGAGCGCTCCTCATTTTGTTTGTCTGAAATTTTACCGTGATTAGCGGGATTATTGCGTTGCTTGCATGAAAATGGTGTCGGATCCTTCTCCTGGTCCCACACCTGATGCTGCACACTGTGCCTCACTGATGATGTTACTTACATGTGATCACCTGGTCAAAGTGGGGGGATCCAGTTGCTTCTTTGTCTAGTTAGAATCCCCCCTTGTATTTCATAAGGAAACTATGGGGATTAATATACTGTGAATATTCTGCTTCTATCAAAGTTTGCCCTGATTATGATTGATTTGTGATTCCTGCTTGAACCGACAGTTCCAGAAGGAAGGCTTTCTAACTCCAGCTCCCCTTTCACTGCTGCCAGCTGGCCGTCTGCTTTCTACTTCGAATGGGAACCCTCCTTCTGAAGGAATTATGATTTTAGTATACTCTAACATAGCAGGTTTTTCTTTTATAGGGAATGTCTTTTGTGTCTGGTTTAGGAAATTTTTGCCTACCTCAATGTCTTGAAAAGATCTTCCTATGTTTCTTCTAAGAGCTTTATAGTGAGGCCTTTGACATGTGGATCTGTGATTCACCTGGACTTGTTTTCTGTCCAGGATATGATATGGGGTTGCTGTGGTAAAATATATCCCCCTAAAGCCCATCCCAGTACAACAGTGTTGAGAAGCGGGATCTCTGAGAGAAGATTAGGGCATCACTCTACCTTCTCAAAGGATTAATGCCATCATCTTGGCAGTGGTTTAGTTGTCTTGGGAGATGGTTTCTGATAAAAATGATGACTTTGTCTCACTTGCCCCTCTGCCTTCTGCAATATGATCATATAGCTCAAAGGCCCTAGCTGGATACTGGCACCATGCTCTTGGATGACCCAAGGTCTTAGTTATTTTATTTGTTTTCTGACAGAGGAGAAACAGTCCATGGCAGGGTAGGCAGGCAGCAGCAGTAGCACTGAGCCTTCCTTTCCCTCTTTATTCCATTCAGGCTACAAGCTTATTGGTTGGTGCTACTCATACCCAAGGTGGGTCTTCTGTCTTTAATAAATTCTTTCACTCACACACAGAACTATGCTAACCCAGTCAGTGAATTAATCCAGTTATCACACACCCATAATCTATATTCACACACCCTAGACCCAGCCACCTCTGAAAAGCTCCACCTAAGAATGAGCACATGAGGCTTTGGAGAGTATCTAGATGTAAGCCCTAACACCCAGTGTCCAGAACTATGAGCCAAATAAACTACTACTGTTTATAAATTACACAGCCCGTGGTATTCTGTTACAGCAGCAGAAAATAGACTACGACAGGGGTCAAGATGAACTTTTTAATTGACCTAAGTGTCTTCACTAATGATTTTCTTTACATAAGAAATGTGTGGGTACTTTCTCTTTAAAAGACTCAAAGACATGACATTACCCAAGTCCTCTTTATCCCTCTCTACCTATCTTGATCATTTTTCCATCTCTGGAGGAGACATGCCAGAGACAACCATTGTCATAGGCTACTTCGTCCTTTAGGCTTTTTCTCAGATGTTCGCACACCCGCCTGTGCCCTCCCCTACGTGGCCTCTTCCCTGTGTGGCAGTCCCTCAGCAGCTTGCTTTTTCTACCTGGCGTACAGCTTGGACACCTCTCATGCTGGTGAAATTCCTTTAAGCAGTTGCACTGATTATATATCACGTTATGTCCTGCGTGTGAAACTCTGTCGAGGTACCTGTTTAATGAAATGTGTGTAGTCATTGGTGAATTTTAGGGTGGCTTTAATTTTCATTCGCCACTCTGATGACTTTTTGTTACAGGCACACTGTGTGAACCACTTCCTGGTCTTGTTACCATGGAAACTGAGGCATGCCAAGAACACCTGAGAAGGAGAAGATGAGGAGAACCTGGGTCTGGAAGACCTTGGGCTCTTCCTACACTGAGGTTAAGCAAAGTTGGTCGAAGGGCCTGGGTGACCTGTGCAGGTTCACGCGGCCAGTAGCAGTCAAGCAGGATAACACCCGGGTCTGGATGCTCCGGCCACAGCTGGCCTTCTAAGCTGCCCATGCTCCTGGTGCTTCTCTGTCCGCTTCCTGTACCCACTCCCTCCTGAGCTCTGCTTGCTGCCCCTGCTCTCCCTGCTCAGGAGAAGCCCCAGTCTCCCTGCTCCCCCACTGGCACCATGGTCTCCCCTCAAGGATCAGGACTACCTGGCAGTTCCAGAGCCTGTCCGGCCTCCATTTGTTTAAAACTGCTCCAGTTTCCAAGATCTCCTGCAGGACAGGCAAGAGCGAATCTTGCCTGTGAAGCGAGAGAAGCTGCAGCCCTTAAATCACATGTTGAGCAAAATAATCAAAGACTCTTCCCAAAATTTATCAACGGTGGCACTGGGCCTGGCTGCTTAGTAATGACTCTCACTTGATGACGGATCTCAAGAAAATGCGTTTTGGAAGCAATCAGTATATGCTGAATAGGATCCTATTTTACAAGCATTTTATCTACTCTTAAGGACATGGGAGATGAAGAAAACAGATAAGCCTCTCTATTAATATTGATTAGACCATTATATATCTGAAAAAGAGATTTTAGTCAGAGATGATTGCATCTCACCAGCGCGGCCTTCCTTCCTGAATCCAATCGTTTAATCTGCGGCTCAACACCGGCAGCACGGGGAGGGCTGCACACACGGGCTTTGCTGCTTCCTTCTGCACAGCCCAGGCAGGAGAGGGACACAGGTGAAAAGGGCCAAGAGTCACTGAGGTGCCAGCTCACAGGGTTAAGCAGGGAGAGGTCAGTAAGGAAACAGCAGCAGGAAGGACCAGGATCACACTTCAGGAATAACTGGGTATTTCTAGAAGAGCTGAGGCAAGGGTGTTCTTATCTGGGAATATGTTTAAGAATGAGGAAGTCAATCAAAAGTCATGAATGACCCTCACCCCCCAAAAGACTGTAAGCATTAGAAAGGGCTCAACCTTGCTAGTAACCAAAGCAATGCAAATTCCAACATTGAAACATTTTTTGCCAGCGGAGTACAAAACAATGCATAAAAGCATAACATCCAGTGCTGGCAAGGTTATAATGTATTCTGATATTTTACTGTTGGACGGGTAGGGAAAGAGACCTTTAAGAAATGTATTTACCTTTTAAAAATGTATTTTTAATTGGTAAGTAGAAGTCGTGCTTATGAGCACACCTCAGACTGCCCAGCATTTTCTTCCAACTTCTTCATGGGTTGCTGCAGAACCCATAAGAAGGTTCTTCCTTTGTTTTGTGTTGCTATAATGGAACCCCACAGGCTGGGTAACTCATAAAGAAGAAATGTACTTGTGCTGTTCTGGAGGCCGGGAAGTCCGAGGACCATAGGCGACATCTGGGAGTGCCTTCCTGCTGTGTCACTCTGTGGTGGGAGGTGTGTGCGAGACAGCAGGAGAGGAACCCACAGCCACAAACCCCTTTATTGTCACTGTGAGATGGTTTTGTGGCATTGAGGGCCTGCCTTCTGCCGAGCCCTGGCTTAGGCCCTGGCTGGATACTGTGGAGCAGGATCCCACTTTTGCCCTCCAGAAACATGCCATTTAGCAGGCAAACTAAAAAAGCAAAAAAGAAGCAAACAGAAACTGATTTAAGAAGCAAAAATCAACTAGATACTTAGAAAATGTGAAAAGCCTTCCAGGAAACAGAAAGAAAATTGGGTGGGGCAAGTGCTGCCAGAGAAGGATTGGAGGCTTTGAGCTGAGTCATTAATGGTAAAAAGGAACGAGCCATAGGCAGAGGAGAGCATGGTCTTGGCCAATAGAGCAGCATGTGCAAAGGACCTATGGCAACAGAGGTTTTTAAAGGGGCCATGCAGAGACCAAGGAGGAGACAGCAGGTGAGGGGTGTGTGGTGAGTGGCCACTGGAGTGGGTCATGGGTGACGCTCTGTGGGTGCTGGTTGCCTGAGCGCAGGGGAGCCCCTAAGGGTTTTCAACAAGGGTGACACACACTATTGGCCATTGCTGTTTATAGAAGTCACTCCAGCTGCTGTGACAATAGTTTGGGGTGTAGTACAGGAAGCAGGAAGGACAGTGAGAAGCCTGTGGAAGTCATGACTGTGAGAGATGCCAATGGCTGAGGCCAGAGCTTTGGCAAAGGGATGTGTATCAAACCCTGTATAAAGGCTTAAACCAGCAAGGCCCTTGCTGGAGACAATCAGATGCACCAGAGATTTACGTGCAGGTATTCTCATTAGGGTTTTAGTTTATAAAGAAAAAAGCTGGCAGCAACAGAAATGTCTGTGACAAGAGGCTGGTTAAATGGTGGCCCAGCGAGACAGGGTTGCCATATAGTTAGGAGAATTATTGTTTTAGAAGAATTATGACACAAGAAAATGCTCCCATTGTGCCTAAAGTTAAAAAATCATGATACAAAAGGAAAGATATATTATGATGCTGGTCATGTTTTCTTTTCTATCAGAAATAAACACTGAACTGTTCGTGGTAACTCTCGGTTACCTACAAGTGATTGGAAATTTGTTTCTACATTGCAGTATGTTTATAATTTGTAAGAAAACAAATTCATTTTTAAATGATAAGAAAAATTTCTTTAAAGGAGGGAAAGGGCAAAAGTACAAGTGGGAAGGGAGACATGAGACGGACGGAGGGGAGATGGAGGTGATGTTGACTTGGTGCAGGGTCCTCAGCAGAAACGCAGAGCAGTTCCACTCTTGGACTCACACCTTCTGGCAGCTGCTTCCTAAGACCTGCTCAGCTTTCTCTTCCCGCTTCTTCGCATGTTGCTATAGGGCCCTGGTAGGAAGGTTCTTAATTTGTTTTGCTGTAGCAGAACTGCACAGGATTATTTTATGATATTCACCCAAGCGAGTCAAATGCAAAAGGGTGCAGGAGACCTTTCCACACAGAAGAGACCCGAAGAATGCAGCTGAGGACCTGGATTCCATGACAACATTCCTCATGAGTCCCTCTGAAGGCCTATAGCCCATTACATGACAATGTCTCAGGCAAGTCTGTTTCAAGGATCTGCTCTGAGAAGGCCCAAAGCTCAGCGGTGGAAGCTAGAAAGTCTGCACCAGCAGGATGAAGGATCTGTGCCAGCAGCTTGAGGGATCTGCACAGGAGCCAGGAAGTGATGCTTAAGGATCAGATCTCTCCCCAAAAGAACTGCAACAAACCTCAGCAATAGCACGGTCCCAGGCTCCTATGGTGATGAGAATGAGTGAGTTCATATCAGGAGAGCCAGTGTGACAAGCTTCTCTGAGAGAATCAACAACGCACCATCTTCCCATCTAGTTCTTTTTATGCTGTTGGCAACAATCCTCAAGTGGGTCAGCCATGCCCTGAACCAAGCTGATCAGTTCAGCTGGGTGCTACGAGTTAATCCACCATTAGATAATCCACCACAGAGGCCCCAGCACTGGTTGGCTTCATGTCCTCAGCTACCAGAAGGGATAGTAATGGCACCTGCTGTATGGGGCTAAGGAGGCTGAGAGAGGGAGGACACCACATACACCCTTAGAGGAGTGGCCAGAACACAGCTAGCTGTCTCATGTGAGCGGCAGCACTTACTGCCCCTCCAGTTGCTGTGTATCAGTCAGCTTTCTATCACTGTAAAAAAAAATGCCTGAGAAATTCAACTTATAAGGACAAAAGGTTTATCTGAGATCACGGTTTCAGAGGTGTCCGTCCATGGTAGTTTGACCTTGCTTTGGGCCTGTGGTGAGGCAGCACATCATGGGAAGCAAATATTCAGAGAGCAACGCTGCTCACCTTGGAGCAGGAAGAAGGGAGGTGATGAAGCTGGGGCCCCCATATCACTTCAAGGGCGCACCCCAGTGACCTAATTTCCTGCCCCTCGACCCTGTCTCCTGAAGGCTGTACCACCTGCCAATAAGGCCACAGGATGGTGATCAAGTTTTCGACACATGGCCTTTGGAGGACTTCTAGGATTCAGCCACCACAGGGTAGTATCCCAAAGGTCACTCTCTGTTCCTCCTTCTTGTCTTTCCAGTTTTCCAACCATCAACAGTATAGATCTCTTACCCACTTTCTCTCACCCACTCAGCACCTGGCCTGTGTCTGTCTGATCTATAGATTACTTTTCTCATCCTGCATCCTCCCTGAGCTATGGGGACTTGGCACTGTTGGATCAGATTACGTCATTCCTCAGGTAGAGTCTGTAATAAAATCCAAACTCTCTACCATGGCCTACAAGATCCCATTAAGTTCTCCATTAGAAAAGAACTGGGCATTTAAACAATTTTGCTTTCAGATTAGCAGAGATTTTAAAAATGGCGATCATACCCAGTGTGGGTAAGGAAGGGGTGAGAGAGCGACCCAGCTGGAGACTCTCCTGCTGTCCCAGCCTGAGGAGGCTGACCAGGAGACTAAGGAGGGGCCACTGGGGAGGGCACAGCATGGCCTGTGAGGGGTTGGAAGGGCCAGCGACGGGCATGTTTCAAGCAGGAAGGTAGCTGTGGGATCAAAGCCTATGAGCGGGCAGACAAAGATGAAGACAGGGAACTGACCATAGCTTATCAAAGTTATGTGATCACATAGTGGTTCCAGAGAGTGATGGGGAGAGAAGCCATTGTGACAAAAGCTGAGAAGAAAGACCTTGAATGACAATGACATAGCTATGTGTGCATGTGTGTTTGTGTGTGTATTGCTCCGCATGTGCGTATGTTGTGTGCATGGCTGTGTCTGTGTGCATGCGTGTGTATGTTAGTGCCAGGGGAACAGCTGAGACCCTGAGGTTGGACAAACCTAAGGAGAAGCCTGGAAGATAAGTGTTGGTCTGAAGGGCCTGGCTGGTGGGGGGAGGGGGTCCTGAAAGCCCTGCCAGGATCCAGTAGATGCTAGGAAGTGGGGAGGAAGGACTTTCAGGAAGCTGTGATATTTGCTAAATATCCCAGGGGGTACTTGGCCCAGCATAAACCCATTGGAATAAACCAAGGGAAAGGTTCCATGCAGAGATGAATCTAGGTGGCGATCTCCTTGGTGAGGGAGACCCTTGGATTGCTGCCTTGGTGGGGTACAGTGCTGATGAGGGGCGTCTGGTTTGTACCTGGCTGGTTACTGTCCATGGGAAAAGGAGCTGGTGATGTAAGAACTCCCCAAGGGAAGAAAGCAAGCACTGTGTTTGGATAGGGTAGCTGGGTGAGGATAAGGCTTGGGCTATTATGCGGGGCTCAAAGGACGGTAAAAATTCTTTCAGAGCATGGGTATGTGGGAGCAGTACATAAGAAAACACTCACCCAAATCCTGTTTAGAGACCCCCCACCCCCAGGAAGTCTTCTATCCCAACCTCTCTCTGGCTGTGATCAGTGCCATCTTTGAGTCCAAATTGCTCAGGCAGACTGTGTTCCAGGCTAGGTCTTCATGCTGTACATCTAGAAGCTGCTCCCCTCACTGAGCTTCTGTTCCATCATCTGTACATCACAGGGGATGAAGGTAACCCTGGTTCTGGGGTCTTGGTCCTCAGGGAACACAGGGAGCATGGGAGTGTTGGAGACCACTCCGAAGCGGCTCTGAGCAGGATTTAAATTTTACTAATTGGTTTTCTATGCTTATCTGTGAGTCTGTCCTAGGCCTCGTCCCTTTACCTGGTGACGGGAGCTGATTCATAGTAAGTGAACCTGTATGAATCACTGGTCCGGGCTGAGATCTATAGTGATCTGTGAGGCCAGAGACACCTCAAAGAGCAAGATAAGGCCACAGCTGCAGACACTTGACTCCAACCCCAATTAAGTAGCTAGAGACTGCAGCTGTAGGAATTACTCCTACAGTCTCACTTCTACCATGCCTTCATGATTAGACAGTTCTACTGAACTGACTTGATTCATTACTTGGGGACGTTCTTGAGGTGACTCCAAGGTCCTGCTCATTGCCTGCACTTTCCTCAGTTTCTCCGCCCCTTGTTGGACCTATTAAAAGTGGACTGATCCAGAGAAGTCTTTGTCTTAGCCCGCAGGGTCGTGAGCTTAATTAAAGGGTTTTGACCCCCCTGGAGCCCTAAAATCATTACAATTGTCTCTTTTTATTTAACCTCCGCCTTACGCTCATTTGGGAGATTGGGGATCTAGGGAAGAACCTGATATGGGAGTAAGACGGGCTGGAAGGAGCACAGACACCAGCAATAGTTACCTACAGCATCTGTTACCTGAGCATCTGTTACCTACAAGCCTGGTCCACTCATCCCCTCACCTCACTCCATAGGCATCCTGCAAGTCTGGCGCTGTGACGGTCCTTACTTTGCAGATGGAGAGGTGGAGGCTCAGAGTGAGTTGCCCCAGGGTGACTGGCAGTAGGTAGTTCACTGTATTTAGCAGTCCCCTGGCCTGGCCTGGGGCTGGCACTTCATCTCTATGCCAGCTGGGGACCTCTGGAAGACACCTTTGCCTCTCTGGTCTCCTTCTCTATCTGCTGTCTTCTCTGTCTCATAAGCTTAGAAACTCCACATTGTCTTTTTCTCTAGATAAAGGGCTGAAACACCAAGTTCCTGCAGGACCAGGCAGTAATTAAGTAGACTGGGAAGTAGCCAGAGTCCATGCAAACTTTTCCACTGCCTGAGTGGTACCAGCACTGCTCCTGTAGCCCCCTGGTCTCCTGGGGACAGATGCTCCTGGCTCTGACCAATGGTTACCTCCTGGAGTCAGGGATCAGTATGCTCAGAACCTTGGATCTTTTTCTTTTTTTTGGTACTGGAGATTGAACTCATGACCTTGTGCTTGCCAGGCAGGTGCTGTGCTGCTGAGCTGTATCCCAGGCCCAGAATCTTGGATCTTTTAAGAGAAGCCAAGATCTCTTGATTTAAATTAAATGGTACAAATGTATTTTGCCTGGGCTGTATTTTAAAATGAATAAATAAACAAGACACACTAACAGCATGAGTGTCACTCTGTCAGGTGACCCTGGAGTGGGATCCCATCTCTGCCTGGCTCCTGCCGTCATCACCAAGCAAGTTTGCAGTGGAGGGAGGGAGGCTTTCCGGAAGGTCCTCTCGCTTGCCACTCCCCCTTCCGATGCACTTCAGTGTCTCCTGAGGGTGGGTCAGCTGTCCATGAGAGTGGGCCCTGGTCACAGTCCTCCCACTTGTTTCCTAACCGGATGTTGAACAGTATGTGAGGAGCAGCAACCCCTCCTTCGAATGAGTGTCCTCCGTCCCGAAATTCCCCTGACAAGGTCGTATATTCAGCAGCTGGGATGAGGTGGGTGTCCAGGATACTCAAATACGCTCATGGGTAGGGGCCAGTAGGATCCATAGGCAATAGGGACAGTCCCCAAGACGTCAGATGTTGGAATTAACACACACGAACTGTGAACTGACTATGCTCACTCTGCTCAAACAAGCAAACCAACCAACAAGCCCCGTTTGAACACTTCAGCAGGGATCTGGAAACTGGTCTCAGCTGTGCCTTGCTTTTCCCTAACACCTGGTGCTACAACCCTCCTGGGTTGAGGTTCCCTCCTCGGAGGGTTTGGCCTCTCCTTCTGGAGCTCACTGAGACCACTGTTGATACCCCGCCTGTCCCCGCCTTGCCTCGACTTGCTGCTAGTCTGGGTCCCCCCTTCAGTTCGGGTAACCATCATTTTCTTGTCTGTGTTGCTTGTCTCTCCTCTCCCCTTCACCCCTGTTGGCTTCCAGGACCCAGTCTGAGTTGTGCACCACAAAAACCCAGGCCTGGTCACACTCACCCCCAAGAAGTCAGACTCCCTGACAGCTGCCCAATGTCAGAGGCACCTCACTTGGTCACCTGTCCACTCTCTGGGCCTCAAGAGTTTGACTGGAGACCTCCCTTTTCTGTCTGGAGTTGCCCCATTCGACTGGAGCCCTGAGCCAACATGAGCAACCTTCTTTTCGACCTGCCTCGTCTCCTTTGATATGCATTTGCAAAAACCTTAAGCCTCTCCATTTCACTCCAAACAGGAAGCCTAAATATCTCATTTTCTTTTCCAATTTGGATTGGCTAACCTATAAGTTGGGCAGGGTCTAGTTCAGAGATATGACATACATAAGAGATTTTTTTTTTAAGAAAAAAGCAATTCTAGAACTAAGACTGTAGATGATCTAAGCAAGAACTTGATAGATTGGCTTAATAATAGGTTAGACATGGTTAAAGAGAAAATCACTAAACTAGACTCCAGGTGAGAGGAAAAATGTTCACTGACAGACAAAATGATAGAAAATACAGAAGGGAGGATATAAGACAGGGAAGGCAAAAATGAGAAGGACTAGTTTATGTTTAATTGAAATCTTGGAGGAAAGAAAAGAGAGAGAGAGAACAGGATAGAAGATATATTTGAGTTTTCTAGTGGGGGAGGACATCAGCCTATAATTCATGAAGGATCTAGAAGTGGACTGATCTGCACCTGATATGGGAGAGATCAGTCATTTGGTGGCTCAGAAACCAGTACTTTGCAAATTTTTGGTCCAAGTAGGAATTGAGCTGGGAATCCCCAGGCTAAGAGAAATGGGAGACAGGCATGATGAAAGTCAAGATGTCACTAATTTACTTCATGAATTTACTCATGAATTAATTCACTTATTTATAACTTCACTGTCTGTTTGTTGAACCCTCCACTGGGCTTGGGTTCTTATACTTGACACTTGGTCAGAAAATGTCTTAGTTTGGAGAGATATTTGTCTGAATTAAGCAATGTTTGGAGTGAGTTTTAAATTGTAAGAGGTCAGATGTGAGCTGACACCCAGAGTGATGGGAGCTATGCTGGGTTTGGGGACACATGCAGCATGATGGTAGGTGACCTAAACCAGTGCAAAGATAGCCACATGAACCACTGGCCCATGTGCAAAGATAGCCACTACTTCAGGGAGAGATAAATAACATGGGCTCCCAGTGAGCTCTTTGATCGCCTGTAGGGGATTTTTAGTGCTTTCAAGAATGACCAACCTAATGTTGTTTGCAGTTTATTCATTTTCCTACATTTTCTTTAAACGTATTGTAAGAAAATGAGCCTGCTAAAGGAGGCTCTGCTAAAGAAGCAGTGGTTTGTGTGCTGGTGTGGGCTACCAGGAAAACTGGCAGTTTCCCTGTGAAAGTCATGCACGGTGGTGGCAGTGGGCATGAGGGAGCACATGCCATGCTCCCCCTCCAGGGACAAAGCCAGGATGCTGGCCAGCCCTCCAGCTGGAGGCTGGGAAGGCTTGGAGAACTGAAGCCCTGTGTAAACTTTAGCATTGGCTCCACTTCTGACTCTTACTTTGATGGGTTTTTAGGCCCCTCTGGGAATGTGATAAAGCCCCTTACCAGGAAACTGCCCAGATAGACAACATCTCCAAGCAAATCCAGAGGATTCACGGAGCCTCATCCAATCCCTCTTGATCTATTTTCCTCTTCATTGCAACTTGGGGAAATTGAGGCATACATCTCTGGGGATTTATCCAAATTCTCACAGCCAATGTTACAATCGCAACTGTATCCTTAGCGTTTTCTCCCCACCACCCCACTCTTCTCTCTGCACCTCTGCAGGCACAGGGTTCTGTCTTGTTTCTTGTGAGAGACGGTGCCCCATTGGCATTGTGTGGGGGAAGGTGAACCCAGACAGTTACCCTGGGGTACAGTCAGAGATTTCTGAGATGTTTGGGGGAATATTTGTGATGAAGAAAGAACCCTTTAGATGAAGGAATCCCTTACCCAGGGGGCCTGGGGGGTTGGCACTAACTGCTTTTAATCCAAAAGACAGCAGAGAATAGAGAAAGCTTTCCATGGCTTGGAGAGCAGTCCCAAAGTACCATTGTGCCTTGGCCTGGGCTCATCTTCCTGGAATCGACAGACAACTCAAGCTTGGGGGTGGAGCCGGAGCCCAGATTTGTGGTACTAATCACCCCCCAGAGTCTCTCTCTTCTCTTTCTCTGCCACTTGTCTTTTTCCTCTGCTGCAGGAGAAAGGCTGGGAGAGCCTGAAGTAGAGAAAGTTCAAAGAAGAGGGAGTATATAAGCACTACACACCAAACCCTCATTTTCCTTCAAGAAAAAATTATGATTATTAAAGATTTAATCTTTGGGTCTAAAAATATCACAATGCAAATGCCTCTGTTCCTCAGTTCCCTTCCCTCTCCCCATCACCCCTCCTTTCTTAATCTGAACCACTGATCATTGCACCAGGGCATGTGGAAAGCACGGGCCCTTCAGCAGCTGAGGAGGGAAGGCCGAGAGGAGGCTTGGTCAGAGCTGGGTGGCTGGCGAGAGGGAGGCTGGAGGTCTGTGGCTTCTCTGGTTTGCTCTGGCCATCATGCTCTGTGGTAAGGCAGCCTTGGCCTCCTCTGCTGCATGGTGAACAGTTTCTTGGCACACTGAGCTGACGGTACACTTCTCCTTCCCGGTGAATGTTTGATTTGGAGTTTATTGATTCCATTTGCAGGAGTATTTTCCTTAAATATTTTTTGAGTCTAATGCACACCATGTGTACCCATAATGGCTGTAGCTAGCCTTGTTTTTCTGCTGAACCAATAAAGCAATTTGGATGAGATGAAATTGAACTCAGAGGGATGAGGAGAGGGTGTCTGAAGATGTGGGCAGGGAGAGAAAAGAGCTAGGTGGCCCGGAGAGGCAGGAACATGAGCAACAGAGCTCTGTAGGTTCAGAGATGGGAGAGAACGGAGGAGAGAAAGTAGGGGAGGACTGGGACGAGGAAGCGTGGAAGGCAGAGGGAGAAGAGGGAAAAGAAAGCAGGAGGGAAGCATAGAGCGCAGCCCACTCACAATTCTGTGTGGCCCCGGAGGGACAGATGAGTTAACTCTATGGGTGACCCTCAAATTTCTTTGGAGGTTCCAATTTGAATCTCTTCTCTCTCATGAGAAAAGCACAAGAAACATCTGTGTCGGGCATCACTGTCTGCTCCCCAGTCATCCATTCGCCCATCTCATTATGTGTTACATGAGTAGAACAATTCCTGACTAAGCCTAAGCTAGTTACAATACTGTATACCTATCTTGTGCTTGCAGTGATTGGCTGAGGAAAAGCCATGTAACTCAGGACCAGGCCAATCAACACATGAGACTCTTCTTGCCATGGTGATTGGTTCAAGCTACTTTGTGACATAAGTTGCTCCAATCAGAAACAAACTGGGTCCATCAGAAACCCCCTGCAGCCAGGCCCAACCCCAGTCTCTGAACTCATCCAGCCCTCTCCTCCCTACACTCGTTTGTGGGGCTCTCTCGCTTCCATCAGTTGATGTCACCCACCTTTCAAGTCCTGCCTCAATGCTGCCCATGGAACCTCCCTAAATAACCCTCAGACCCTCCTCCTTTCCCTCTGCTGCTGCCCCAGACTCATCACAGGGTGGGTGGGGGTGGCAAAGGAGAGTGCATAGCTTAGAAAAGCCATCATTTTTATCATTTTTGTACTTTGCTCACAGCAAAGCTAACAAACTGCTCTTGAGTAGTAGAATTATACAGTGGACAATGAGAGAAAGCATTATTGGAGTCAAGGGTTAAAAAAATTTTGAGAACCTGTGCTCTAAATGATGAAGCTTTCCCTCATGTGACCTCCTCAGGGCCCTTGCCCCTTTCTTGAGGCACTCTCCAGGTCCTGTCTTCCGCTGCAGTGTTTTGTGTATTGATCTGGCCCCGAGCACTGGGTCACAGAAGCTCAGCCTGCCTGCGCTGGGGAGACCTGGGGAAATCAGCAGCAGTGGGGATCTAACACCTGCTGTTGTGAGCAATGGAGTTCATCTTTGCAGGGTGCTCCAAAGGTGATTAAAAATCTGAGTTTGGGAGCTATCACCCTTGCCTTTCTTTTATATTCAAGAAAGCATTAAAGAAAGGGAATGATTCCGGAACAAAGAGGTCATTGCTTGGCTTTTCAAAGACTTTAGCAAAACCGTGGTCTTGACAGCCTCATTTGTAGAGATAAAATGCTTTTCTACATGTAGGAAGCACTCCTGTACATTACCAGAGTATCGCTGGGTACTGGGCATCTGAGCACAGAGCTGAGCTGGGGAGTGGTGAGGAGACACAAGGGAGGAACTTCCCATGGTCCTCTGTGGGAGGGAGCAGGGGGAGCAGGCTCACATTTGATGTGACCCAGTGGCAGTGGTGGTGGTGGGGTTTGAACCAGTGTCCCTGGTCTGACACTGATGCCCTACATCTGATGCAGTAGAGGGTCCAGCATTTCCCCAAGTGCCTCAGAATGGGGATGATCATAGCTCTGATACAGTTAGTGTGGGGAAGAGGCCCGAGGTCGGGATGAGGAAGCCACATGACTGGAAGTCATTAGCCGTGGCTAGGGACTTCATCTGGGGGTGCAGTTGCGATCCTGGAAAAGGTCAGGTATGGCCAGAGGGCACTAGGTTGGACTCCCAGATACATAAGGATGTTTCGCAGAGGTTGACAATAACTAGAGGGCAACAGGTAGGCTAGAGGCTCCTCCGCTGGGCCAAAGCCATTCAAGGAAAGAGGATGCAAAGCCCTAAAAGGACCTTTGAGCTTGGTTACTACCTCGCAGAGAATGTGTTAAATCAAGATACAACTTCCTGGCAAGTTGGTCTCCCGCCAAACTCTGCAGGGTAGAGAACCTGCGTCAGGAAGTGATTAGTAGCTGGGAATAGTGGTGCCTATCTGTGACCCCAGACTGTGGGAAACTTAACAGTTTAGCAAGGCCCTTTCTCAAAATAAAAAAAAAAAGACTAAGAGTGTAGCTCAGTGTGAAGGCCCTGGGTTCAATCCCCAGTCCTGAAGAAAAAAAAAAGCAATTAGTTACAGAAATTAAAGTTATTTTGTCTGAGTTGTTGGGTAGAAATTCCACCCCATGCTGTGGTAATTATAATGCTGATGAGGTATGAAATAGAACTTTAGGGTACTATGGGAAAGTATAGTGGGAGACCTGACCTAGTTTGGGGATCAGGGAGGACTGCCCGAGGAGGTGCTGTTTAAGCAGAATCCTAGAAGCTGTGTAGAAGTTAGGAATGCAAGCACTAGCAGTGTTTAAGGAATGTGCCATTCTTGCTTCTTTATCCTACATGAAAAACTTTCCAGAGACTCACAACATAGGCTGCCCACCTCCCATCCAGGGCCAGGAGCCATGGGGATGTTCCTCAGAAGCACGGGGGGCTATTTTGTGTGTCTTTTGCAGGAAAGAGGTAATGTTCGGGGCCGAATCCTCTCCAGCCAGGCATCCCGACAGCTTTCTCTGTCTGAGAGCTTGTTCCTCAGCCTCCCCATTATCCATGGCCCCCATTGCCCTAAGAAGGCTCGTAGACCTTGGCCAACCAAGCAGGGATGGGCAGGGGATTAGTCCCCATGCCCCCTACCAGTCCTTATACCCTGCTCTTCAGCCAGGAGCTGGTGTGTGGTATTGGCAACTCTGCTTAATGGCCAGGGGAAGAGGCAGCCACCTGCCTTCCACCCACCAGCTGAGTCTGTGTGGAAGAGGCCCATTAGTGGCCATAATTCATGTGCTGGCCTCAATCAGCCCAAGCAGGAGCCCAGGGCAATGTGGGCCACGGATCTGCAGCCAATGGGGACGCAGGAGAGACCAGGGGTGGGAGCATAGAGAGCATTTGGGGACATCAGTGAGGAGAGGCAGAAAAGAAAAGCAGATTTTAGCTTTCTCCTCCCTCTTGCTTTGAAAGAGGGGAAATTCTTGTGCACCAAAGCCTCTGGGTCCAGGCTGGGTGGAGCACAGGCGTTCCAGACAAGAGAGCAGAGGACAACTGGCCAGGAAGTGGGTGCTCAGGCCAGTGAGCAGCAAGGGAAGGAGAGAGCACTGAGGCTGGCCTGACCTCAGCCCTGGGGAGAGGGGAAAGCCCGGTTGATGAGCTTGGCCACAGGAGGGGATGTGAGGGGCATCTGCAGGCAGCCCCATCCTGATGATTCATGTTGGTCATGTGTGTGGGGGGGAGGTTGAAGCCATGGTCCAGGGTCCCCTGGGAACACTGAGATCACCTACATAGGCTCCCAGAGCCCCCCCCCCCCCAAAGTGTTAGGAGTAGTGAGCCAGGCTCTGACTGCTGGGGAATTATTTTCTGAAGATGTCTGACCTTCCAGAGGGTATGGGAGGGGGTTGCTGGATAATATAAGATACTTGGTTAAATCCAAATTTCATATAATCCTGTATAAATATATGTATTACCCATAAAACTTCGGGGATATACTTACACTAAACAGTTACTCAGTGCTCATCTGAACACTGCATTCTTATTGGTAAAGTCTAGCAGTTCTTTAAGGGGTCTTCCAGAGGGTTGTGGGGTAAACCCTCCCAGCACAGGAGACCAAATCCAAGGGGAAGCGGGCTGTAACACCCTGACTGTTAACTGTCCATCCTGAGCTTGTCTTGGGGGGACCGTGGACCGCTCTGGGAAGTCACCTGAGACACTTGTTGTCTTTGGTCAGTGCCTTCCTAACACAAGCCATGGCGGGGAGGCTGCTTCCTCTTCTGTGCTCTGGGAGCAGGCGGGGCGGGGCTCAGAGCATCTTTTATGTCTCCATGCTGTGCCGCCTCACTCTGTTAGACCTGGAGAGGGCAGGCTTTGTTCCCAACCAGACTCCCTTTATCCCAAGGATGGAGTGCTCAGAAATCTATCCTACCTACCTTCAGAAATCGATCCTAAATCTAACTTTCCAGAGGCCTGGGAAGCTATGTGGCGTGGGCAGGAAAACAAGACAAAAAAGAACGTTAAATATTCCTGCATTCAGCCCTGGATACACTCATGGTAAGTGTTGGATTTAGAGCTAAAGTGTTACCCAAAATTCTTGTGTGTTTAAAGGTGAGGTTTTTACAGGATTGGATTGTAAGGACTCTATGGTCATCTTTGGATTAACCCATTCATGTGATCATAATCTGATGACATTATTGGGGGGTGACGGAACAGGAAGTGGGAACTAGCTCAAGGAAGCAGGCCTTGGGATGTGTTGTGGTTTGTTTAAATGTCCCCCCAAAGCCTCATTCAGTCATGGAGGTAACTAGTGTTTGCAATTGGTACATTGTCTAGCACTGGGATTGGCAGTTTGAATGTTGCACCTGCCCAGGGTAACCAGCATACAGTCTAAGACAGGGAAGGAGGCATGCTTTATTCTGTTTTTACCCTTTTCCATCTTGTTGCCTGTGGCTGCCAAGAATGGTTGTCCCACAGCCACGCCACCCTGCCTTGGAGCCAGCTGAGCATGGACTGAAACTTCCAAAAACTGTAAGCTAAATAAACCTTTCCTTGCTTCACTTTGGGTATCAGGTATTTTGTCTCAATAAGAGAGAAAAGTAACCAAGGCAGGCTGCACCTGTGTGTCCATATCTGGTCCTCATGCCTTCTGGCAGGCTTTGTCTGGTCTCTGCTTTCGGCTGCTAGGAGATATTTACTCTTTTGTCATACTCCCCATGGTCAGGCACGGCTGCCCCACAAGTCCAAGGCAATGGGGCCAGCCCACCAAAGACTTGAACTTAAACCATGAGGCAAAATAAGTCTTTTCTCCTCTGAGTTCATTTCCCTCAGATATTTTATTATGGTAACAGAAACCTACATAATGGAGAAACAGCATTTCTGCAGGCCCTGGCTGGGAGAGCTGAGCATATTTTGATTTGTTCCCTTGAAGTGCTAAACTCTCCTTGACCTCCCACCTGATGGGGTGAGTCAGACCAGGGGTAAAAATTCATTAAAACAAGGCAAGGAGCCTGTGAGATGCCAACTGTCCTTCCAGCTGACAGGGGAGGGCCCTACAAGTTGGCTGGGATATGACAACCTTCCACAGTTTGTCATGAGGGTCCCAAAGGCCCATCCCAGGCACATTTATTTGTTTACTCACTCACACTGAGTTACATTCCCAGGCCAGGTTTTAGATTTACTCTGATCCTGGGTCTCCCTGAATCACTATGTGGCCCAGGCTGGGCAACATCGGATTGAAATGAACAATATAAAAACCTGTGGTGCCTTCCTCTGAGAAGAGCAAACCACCTTCAGCAGGACAGGCTTCTCCCAAGACCGGAGTCCACTCTTGGTGTGTGTGTTGTTGCTGCTTTTGTTTTGTTTGGACTACCACCCACCCCTCCTTGTCCCTACCATGGATAAGCTTCCACTGTCTCAGTTTCCTTGTGACCTATTGGACATCGATGTCTCTTTGGAACTGCCTGGGATCAGCTGTGCCTGTCCTGGAGGCCACCACTACTCATCAGCCTGCATCCCCTGCCTGCGTGCCTTCTTTCTCCTGGAGCACAGATTCTCCCCTTCCTTGTCCTCCGTTCTCAAAACGCGATTTCTTCCTCTGTGGGTGTTTGATCCCCATAGGTAACTTCTTGTCCTTTGATTTGAGAATCGGCCTTTCAGAGTGGAAGTCTTTAGCCCCACTTTATATCCAACATGATGAGACTGCCCCAGGCGTCTTCCAGGGACCCTTCTTCATTTCTATACTGACCACTCCTTCTGTGAGAGTCCACAGCTAACCTTGGGGGCATAGAGACTTACTGGATCCAAGTATTTGGGGTGTCTCAGAGAACTTAGAAATGGGGAGCATGGAGGACTCAGATTCAAGTTCCCTCATTCTTTTTCTTTTATTGTTCCAGAGGGAATTAGTGACCTGCCTAAAATCACAGAGCTGGTTAGGAACAGAACAAAGACTAAAACTTGTATCCCTTGAATAAATATACCAAAGTCCTGCCACTTTAAACTCTGGCAGAGCAAGTGGCAGAGGGCAGGTGGTGGACCCTAAACTACTGCCCATGCCTAGGAGACCCAGAGCTTTTGTTTCCATCCCCCACACCAGCTTTGTAACAGGCAAAACAGGATACATGCTCTCCTCTGTCCACTGGGCATAATAGAGGGCCCGGGAAAGGGCCACGACCTGCTTGAAGCTGAATTAAGAGCAGGCAGCTGCCCAGCATGTCAGTCTAAGTCGGATGCAGAAGTATTAACGTTAATTGCATGTGCTAGAAAGGACTCTGTACATCTCTGCTCCTCTCAGAGAGGTGAACATTCTTGAAATATGCTTGGGATCCAGGGTCAGAATAAAGGGGCCTGTCTGAGTAGCAATAGCTGATCCTTTGAGCACTTTTGGGGGTGGTGGGTTGATTAGCTGTTGGCTGTTGCTTTATAGTGTGGATGCAGAGTGCGTGTTTGGAGTCAGAGCCAGACTGCTCGGGACATAGAGGAGAGATCGTGTGGTGTTACCTACAGCCCCATCTTAACTCATCCCCATGTAGCTCTCTCGCTCTCTCATATGAGCTACGCTTTAAGAACAAACTTCATGAGTGTTTCCTCTCAAAGGTCTTCTGAGCCTCTCCACCCTGTCTGGGAAGAGCCTAGACCCAGCACACTGATCATGCCCAAGTCATCCTTGTGGAGTGTATTCCAAGGAATGTGCTCCATCCTCATGAAAAGGTTCCCACAGTCCTCATCTAGGTTAAGGGCTGCACTATGCACTTAAAGGCCAAGGTCGGAACTCTTGGTTCTCTTTGGTCTCCCCAGTCTCTGTCAGCTCTCATCACTCAACAAGCCAGGGGGTCTAATTAATTCTAACTCTTAAGAATGTCCCAGGTATGTCCTGAGCCTCTTTTACTCACACACTGAAATTTTCCTTAGTGCTTCCCTGAATGTCATGGCAAGATTATTTTTTGTGAAGTTTCAAGCTGTCTGCTTCTTTTCTCAGATTGTAGACTGATAAATCGGGAGGCCAGGGCTGTCTGTCTGGGAAAACTGGCATCTCCAGTGCCTAGCAACGCTTGACTCCATGGGAGATCCATGTTTCTGGATGAGCTGTGCATACCCTACTCAGGATGGCCATATCTTTAAATCTTTCAAAGAGCCAGGCTCTCTCTTGTCCTCCCCACACCTCACCTGGTTGCTTGACCCTCATCCTGTCACCTTGTCTGGAAGAAGTCTTCCTGGAACCCCAGATCTGAGTCACATGTTCTGCAGCACTGCATGACCCTTCTGCTGTGCCCTCACTGGAGCTGAGTATCAGCATGCACCTTACCGATGTCTGTTGAGATCTGCCTTCCTCTCCAGGGTGCAAGCTTCATGTGTGACCCCAGGAACTGCCTGCTTTGGTTGCTTTTGGCCTTTCACTGCCAGGAGCATAGCAGGAGCTAAACAGACTTTCAGTGAGTGAGGGGATAATGTAAGAATAATGGATGAGGTAGAGATTTGCAAACTGTGAAGTTCTTCAAGTGGTTCTGCATTTTTCTGGGGGTCCACATCTCATTTGACATTGCTCTCATAGGTCCTTATATGGGGATCATGGAGGTGGGCAAGGATAGTTAGTATAGTTAGTTAGTATAGTTAGTATAGTTAGTTAATATAGTTAGTATAGTTAGAGGTGGGTCAGATGAATCTGATAACTTCCATTTCTCTCTGAACCAGGTACAATGAGTGGACGGAGTGTTTTAGACATGTGTTTTATACATGTGTTAGTTTTGGTGTCTCTGCCATAGAGTCCAAGCTCCCAGAGAGAAGGAACTAGCCTGCTAGAGTCTCTGCAAAGAGTCCGTGTGCTTAGAGGAAATGGAAACCGACTTCATGACTGGGTAGCGCGCTGCACCAGAAGTGTTTTTCATGTTGAAAGTGGGAAAGCACATATGTTACCCAGCCAGAGGCCCTGGAAAGGACTCAAAGACTTCTTCTTCTTATCAAACCATATAGAAAGGCTGAAAGGAGGAGATGAACACCTCCACACGCCAAACCTGCCCGTGTTGACTCTGCTCTGTGGAACAAGTAAATAGGGGCAAAAGTTTTATCTTTCCCAGAGTCTTAGTATTGGAAAAGACCTTGGACATTTTAAGCTAGTTTCCCTTTTAAAGCAGAAATTGTTTCAGAAAGTGCCCTAGCAGATTTCACACAAACAGCACTGGAAAGGGCTTTGGACGCTGAGGTTGTTACCCAGTGTGGTTTGGATACTTCCAGAGATGAGATACTCACTACTTTGCCTGGAAGCCCATTGTACTGTCACATAGCTTGTAGTTAGTTCTGTCTTCCTGAAACTATTATACCTTCTGATCTTGTCCCTGGATCTGCCCATAGAATAATGATCCCACTAGTTTGGTTCTCCAGCATTACCTGGGCATGACCTGCTTCCCTTTGCCTAGGATCTTGGCATCTAGATTCCTCTCCCTCTGTGGAGATCAGGGAAGGACTACTCTGCTGGGCTGGGCTGGGTAGGGGCAGAAGGTTCCAGATCTTTTGTCCACTGCTCCATCCCTTACCCCACAGTAGGGCTCTTCCTCCTGTGCGCCCCTCCGCCGTCTCCCATGTCAGTCACCCGCCTATGACTTACCTAAATGCATATCATTCAGGGGATGATTGCTGGGATAAAGACTTTTTTAAAAAGCCTTTCAAAGAGTGAGTCATGATCAGCCTAAAAATAGCCTGTGGAAATCAGAAGAAGAAAACAAAACACAAAAATGATACTAAAAACCCAGAATACCTAATTATAGGAGAAAGGAAATGCTTTGGCAGAATTGGGATTCTAGTGATGTTTTCATATTTTCTGTGAGTCAAACATTGTACATAGAGAGTGAAATACATTCAGCATTGTTAATAAATTTGCTGGAGACTCAGAGTCCCTCTGTCAAGCTATTTACAGCCTCCATGAGCATTACTGAGTTTGTGGCATTTGGACTAACGCACCTCTCCTTTTCCCCAGGTGACCCCTATTCACCACCATAAACCTCACAACAGGAGAATCAATCAAGCAGCCCATCACCGTGGCTCATTCCAGACACTGAGCAAGCACCATGGGTGAGGAATCTCCACAGGGGCTACCAAAGCGAGGTACAAAGGGCACTGTATTAAGTAGATGGCTTGTGAACCTATAGGGAAAAGGGAGTGATCACCAGTAATCATCTAGAGTTCACCAAGTGCAAGTCCAGCCAAAACAAACTCTTTTCTCCAGCCGATGGATTTCTAGACTCTTAGGCACACAGCACACTATGGACATCGTGAATCTGGATTACAGCAAGGTGTTTTGTAAGACTTTGATGTAATCCTCAGGGACAAGATAGAGAAGGACGAGCCAGACAGTAATAGAGTTAGATGGATGAGCAGACAAAGTGCAATGTGCACCAGCGGTAGAGGGAAGCTGCCAGGAGCGAATGCAATCTTGGGCTATATTAATCGAAACATAGAGTGCAGAAGAAAGGGAATAATGACATGCCCTTCTGTGCTTTGTAGGGGCTGGACCACATCTGGAGCATTGCATGCCATTGTGAGAGTCACCACTGAGCCAGGAAGTTGACAAATGGGATGGCATTTGGAGGAGGGGCATGGAATGGCTAAGGTCTTTGTACCATGCCACGTGACCAGTGGTTAAGAGAACTGGGGACCTTAAACCTTGAAGTCAGAACATCTAAGTGAATCCTGACAGCTGTTTTCAAATATTTAAAGGTCTGTTGGGGAAGACTGAGCCAAGATATTGGCTGCAATGTCAGACATACAGCATTTGACAGTCAGGTAGATTTTGGTTCAGTCTATGCAAACCAAGGAAAAGAGCAGGCTGGGATCAGGCTTTCTCCCCTGCAAGAGAAACCGAATCTGGGGCTTGGCCTGTTGTATACCTTCTTCATTTTTCCATTTACCATCAACAAAGCTGGGTGCTGAGCTTGGAGCGTGGAGGGAGACAGGGTGCAGGACACTGCCACCAAGGAGCTTCTCTGTGAGTCAGAGCTGGACCCATGAATGACAAATACCCATATGGGGATTTCATGGCTGTATAGGAGGAAGATCAGGGGATTGCAAGAAAAGAGGCTCATTAGCTTGTAATCTGAACAACTACTTTGAGAATAACAATACACAATATATTAACCATTGTTAATCTAACAAAAATAAAGCAAAAGAGAAGAGGGTTTTTGCTAGTTCTGGTTCAGCTGCTAACGAGCTGTGTGACCTTGAGCAAATGATAGCATCTCTCTGTGTCTCCTCTCAAGAGCAGCTTCTAAGACGCGGCCTTCAGCCTTTGCAACACACACTGAGCAGCTGGGACACAAAGTGCAGCTGTCTGCCTGAGTGGCCTCGGACATCCTGGAGCAGGGAAAGGAGAGGAGGTGTGGATGCTTCTGATACAGGTGCTCCCTGCAAAGTATTAACAGAGAAGAGATAATGTGTTTTTGGAGCAAAGTTCTCAGTTTGCTGTTGAGAACGTGTGTGGACTGGCAGAGAGATGACTGATGAAGTGAGTCTTGGTTCACAGTGAGCAGCTTATAAACAACTAACATCCAGTTCTTGCAGATCTAGGGGCTAGAAAGTTCAAGATCAAGGAGCTGGCAGACTTGGTGTCAGGTGGCGGCCTTCTGGTTGGTTCACCGGGACATCTTGCCTTGTTCTCACATGGAGGAAGGACTCCCTTTTGTGAGTCCCATTTAGGAGGGCTCTGTCCACTCCATGTAATTACTCAATCGCTTCCCAGAGGCTCTGTCTCCTAAGACCATCACCTTGGGGCATGAGTTTCAACCTACACATTTGGGACAGAAATTGCACAGGGTGCACAGCATTCAGTCCATTGCAGGAGCTATTGCTCTGATTGGGGGCAGGAGAAAGGGCAGCTGACAGTAGGACATGGAGATCAAAGCCAGGGGAAAGGTCTCCTCAGAGTGGGAGTAAAAAACCTTGACATGTAGCAAGGACGGAGCGACGCGGTGGTCAGCTTTCTATGTAGAGCTTTTCCACCATGCTGCAGATGGGCTGTCCTTGAGGGTGGCTACCATGGATGGCCATGTCCCAGCCTCGGACTGGAGATCCCGATCACAGATTTCGCACCCTGAGGGGCACTGGGTCACCTCCTGAGGGGACAGGTCCTGCTCACAAATTCCCTGAAAGTGGGGGGCATTTTTCCTCTTGCCAGAAGCTTAAGGAGGTGGGAGCTTCTGAAGGATTATTCTCACCCAAGCTGGTTCCATCACTTGGAGCTTCTCTTCCACCAACAACTCTTCCATTCCATCCCTCCCTCTCGTCACTTCTTTTCTTTCTCTCCTCCTTCCCTCCTCTTCTTTCTTCCTCTGTTTCCTCCTCCAGGCAGCAACATCAGGGGAATAATGAGGTTGGCCAACTGGCAGTACATGCACCATCAGGGTGTAGAATGAAGACGGATGACTGTAGCTAAGAGACAATTTGAAAAGGGATAAATATAGGCAACAAGTTATTCACCACAGAAATTTGTAAAGAGCATTAAAAACCTGCAGATGGGTTGTTTCACATCATCTCCTTTTCCATTTGCAGGCTGACAGGCCCGGGTAAACGACAGTGATGGATGGTTTCAAGCAGGGCCCCTTAATCTACCGCTCTGCCATTGATTAGTTTGGCTCACACTGCACCCCCAGGGTGGTGGACGTGACCTGTCTCCTAGAACCGAGAGCCAGAGCTGGGCTTTTGGACTTGGAAGAGCCTCAGGGAGAGAGGATGGGGTGGGGGTTGGAGTGGTGGGGCCACCATGCACTTGGCACTGGAGACCCAGAGACTGATACAGCAGCAGGCATTTTCTGCTGTGAAGAATTTAATTGATCGGCTAAGGTAACAGGATGAAGGATCAAGCAGAGGTTGGAATCCAGTGTCCAGCCTTCCTGGCTTGCATGAGAGGCCTGCCCCCGACCATTGCCTTCCTGGTCCCGGGCAGTGACCAGCAATGCGCATTTAAGGGTTTCTTTATTGTTTGCTTTTTGACTCTATGGCAAGTGCCTTGCTCAAAATGCACCAGAAGGGAACGTTTTACCAGGGTCTGGGTGGGAGGCAAAGACCCTGAGGGGCAGATGGTGGTCAGCAGGTAGGGCTGATCCCAAGGCGTGTTCAGGGGTTGGGAGTGGGGAGTGAGTCTAGAGGCAGAAAGACCTCAGCCTCTGGAGAGGACACAGAGGCAGGAAGGGCACAGGCTGCCTGCTGCCGCAGAGGTGATCAAAAGATTAGGAGGCATCAAAGACTACAAATTTAGGGCAAGGTGAGAATGTGTAATTCCCCCTGGTGCACAAGAAATTAGAGGGAAGGAAGATTTCAGGAAGAGACATGTTGCTGTATTGGAAAAAACATTAGAGCAGGATTCAGGGAAATTTGGTCCTGCCCCTGCTCCTCAGAGGGCTCACGGCAGGGTGCTGAGCAGAAACCTCACTGGGCTTCTGCATCCCCAGTGTCCAAAAAGAGAGAGAGGAAAATTACACCACCTCCTGTTTACAGTGCGCTTTGACTTTTACAAAACTTGTTTTTTTCAGTCATGGGCCCATTTGATCCTCTCAACAATCTAGACAGGGAAGAAAGCAGGTATTATAGTCCCCATTTTAAAAGTGAACAAATAAAGCCTCAGAGAAGTCGGGTAATTTGGCCAAGGGCACACAGTGTACAGCTGGCAAAGCCTGAGTTCTGACTCAACTACACCAAATACCCCATGGCTACGGCCTCCGGTCCCTAGAAGCAAGTAGGCTAATGACGTACAGATTAAACACATTTTCAGCAAACCCTTGCCAACATTTTAATCTCTAGAACAAAATCTGTTCTTGTGAAAACTGGGCAATTGTTGCCTGCTGGTCCATGACTCTGATGCCCCTGAAGGGCTTCCGTCTTGCCAGAAAGAAGATAAGAATACAGATCAGGACTGGTTTCCTTAGAAACTGAACAGGGCATGAGATGGCCATTCTGGAACCTTGTCTCATTACCTTGTGCTCCCTTCCTGAAGTGCTGTCCTTTACAATCTCGTTCAAGGATCACTTCCTCCCAGAAGCCCTCCATGACTGCCAAGCTTGAGTGCTCACAGCCTGCACAGGTGAAGGCAGCACCAGGTCACACACTTCCTTGTACCATCCATCAGGCCAAAGGTTTTGGGATCTGCTTGATGTGTGTGACAGCCTGTGTATAGATGGGAGAGCACTGGAATCGAGGGCCCAGGCAATGACCCTGAGTGAGTCAGGATTAATGAGCTGAGCAGCACCATCTGCCCTTGGTCAGGTCACCCTGCCCTTCACAGGTTCGTGATTCTGCCTTGTAAATTTCAGGGCTGATGGTGTAGACATCCAGGTTAGGGGTTCTCAGCTGTCACTGTCCATCAGAAACACCTGTGGGGTTTCTAAAATGAAGCAATCTTGGGCTGAACTCTACTGAATCATAATCTCAGGGAATTCAGCCTTGGCTTCTGAGCTATTTTTTTTCCATATCTGACTTTGATGTTCAGCTAGAGCTAGGAAACAATGACCTTCGTGGAGAATGGTGACAGCTCTCATTAATTCAGTTTGCCTATGTGCTAGGCACAGCGAGTTATGTCATGAGTGTCCAGTTGGCTACTGTCTTAGGTCAAGTCCCCCTGATGGGCAGCAGGCTCTCTGGGGAGGACACTCAGCAACCACCACCTGTAAGCAAGTGAGGGAGGCATGAGGGTAGAGGGACTGGAGATCCAGTTAACTGTGATAGCCTTGAATGAAGAGAGAGGTGACAGAGAAGCTGAGGACACAGTGAGTTATCTGTCACCTGGAGCGACTACAGAGCTTTGCTCTCCATGGACTGCTTAGTGGCCTGGCTTTCTAGAATTATGTGTGGTGACCCTGAAAATGTGCCCACCAAGCAGGGCCTGTTCTTGTGGTCTCAGGCTGACCTAGCAGCTGATTTGGAAGACTGTTTAATGCAGGGATACACAGGCCTTTGGAAAGCCAAGGTGTCTCTGGCCACCATCAGGCTTTGGCTGTGACATCTCTGAGTATGACACCTTGGTAATCAATCAGAAGGCAACTTCGGGCCAGGCAAAAGCGACCTATTCTCAAAAGGGGAAAGAAAGCTGTGGGTAACTCAGATGGCGGCCTCCTCCAGCAGGCATGCGGTCTTCTCCACCGGGCAGGCGCACTCACAGAAGGTCACAGTAGGTAAAGACCTGATGTGGCTATGCTGGGGAGACCCGGACCCTAGGGGTCTTCCAGTACCATCTGTGGAATTCTGACTTTGCCTGCAGAAACTCACCTGTGTCTCAGCCCGTGCGAGGCCTTCTGGGGCTCATGTCTTTATGTCCTCTTCTTATCTCTCCCACCTTCTTGGGGTATCAGGTCACAGAAAAGACCATTTTGTCCACTTTATTTATTGGACTTCCTGAAGGGGCAGGCCTCCCACTGACCTCCGGAAAATTCCTGCTTGTTCCTAGAAAAGGGAAGATCTAACCAGGGTAGGAGGTCAGTCCCAGGCTCCCGAGTGCAGCAGTGCAAAGTGCTGTTCTCTACTCTAAGGCTCGTTTGGGCCTTACCGGGATGCACAGACAAGTTGGCCAGAGAAGGTGGGAACTGGAGGTTCCCTACTGCAGAAGCCTTCATCCTGCAGGGGAGGGGCTCTGTCCTTCTCTCTCCACCATCATTTCTGTCCCCTCCAGCCCCAAACTCTGGCTAAGATGGAAGTTTCCAGCAAAGGTTGGTCCCTTGAGGATCTGGTAGCACTGCCTTTCTGTGCTTCTTGGACAGGAAGCCGCCTTGCCACTGGGGTACTCACAAGCCCCAGAGCACCTCCTGGACCCTTAGCCTGAGGGGGAGCTAGAGAATTTCATTGCCAGAGGACAGGCTACCCAGGGGAGAAAAAAGGAAAGGTTTCTGGAGAGTACCATTCTGAACGGTTTTGGCAGTTTTGAAGGTCACTTTCCCCCCTTTCCACCAAAGAATCTAATTAGGCATCCATAAAACAGTTAGATTTAGGAGCAGAACATTTTTAGCTCCCCTGCTAGGAGAGTTCATGAATATTAAAGGCCTGGGACTGAGGCAAGAGGCAGAAGAAGGCCAGTTCACACCCTACCTTGACTCCCTGGCAACTGGGCACAGGAACACAGGAAGAGAGGCCACTGGGCTCCTGGAATGAGGAATCCAGAGAAGCCCCCAGCAGCTCCATGTCACTATGAGTGGGAATCATTACTCCTTCCCTCTCAGGACCCAGTGTGCACACCTTGCCATGTGGTGCTAGTGTGGAAGGACTTAGGTAGTGTAGAGATACTGGGCCTGGGAAGGGCACAGGGACCCATGCCCAGATGTTCTCTATTGCTTCTATTATCCTGAGAAGAGAGGGTTGTTTGCCGTTAGCAGTGCCAGATGCCAAAGACAGGGTTCAGGGAGTTCCTACAGCCCTCTCCTTCAAATAGGATGTAGCTGGGTCTCTTCAGAGAGCAGAGGTTGGTGAGTTCAGCAGAGTCCAGAGGGACTCAAACCTGAGCTTTGGGGGTGTCCAGCAGAGCCCTGAGACCAGAAGGCTTCCTGGAGTCATCTGGCAGAATGAGTGGACAGGGTCCGAGGAATGTGGGCAGGTGGGAAATGGCAATGGAAGACCACTGCAGGGCTCAGAGCTGTGCATAGCCAGGGCTGGCTCCTCTGCCACCAGCTCTGCAGTACCTTGTGTGAGCACGAACATTCCTGTCACTCCCATATGGGCTCACTTATGAATATTGCTGAGAAAGTCTCCTAATGTGCGTAAAGGATTCCTTTTCCCCTCTAGTTCACAGGTGGAAAAACTGAGGTCATGTGGATGTCACTTCTGCTGCCAAATTCCATATCATTCCATCCCTTGCCTGTGATCATAGAGTTGGTAAATGGGAGGACTGGATCTAGAGGCCAGGTTCTGGGCACCCAGCTCAGTGCATGTTTGCCTTAGAAGCCAAGTTTCCATTCAAGGGCATTGTTAAGTCCCTGGGGATATGGCTTTGGGGTGTATCAGGAGGTATTTTGGAGGGTGATCCTGTTGTGACTAATGGTACCTTGGCTCATGAACTTAATTCTTTCCACAATTCTGATCACAAATCGAATTGGTCATGAATCCAAGTAAATTTCCCCATAAGGTCAACATTGAACCTAATCACTGATTTTGATTCAGTTTGATTCGGTTCACAACTAATTTGGTTTGTAACCAGAATTGTGGAAAGAATTAAGTTCATGAACTCAGGCATCACTGTATCTCAGTCAGCTCAAGATGCTGTAACAAAGTGCAGACATCCCCTGGTACCTGCATGGACCCAAGGCCTTCAATGAATATGAAAATCTGTGGATGCCAAGTCCTTTATATAAAATGGCACAATATTTGCATAAAATCTCTCACACATTTTCCCATATACTTTACATTATCTCTGGACTACTTATAATACCTAATTTCAATGTAAATGTGATGCAAATAGTTGTTACACTGTATTGTTTAGTGAATAATAGCAAGAAAAAAGTCTTTATATGTTCAGCACAAACACAATTTTTTTTCTATTCTCAATCCATGGTTGGTTTATCTGCAGATAGAAATCATGGAGATGGAGGGTTGGCTATACCACAGTCTGGGTGGCTTAAACAATAGATGTTTATTACTTATAGTTCTGGAGTCTGGGAAGTTCAACATTGATGTGCTGGACAACTGGGTCCTGGTGGGGACCCACTTCCTGGTTTGCAGATGGCCACCTTCCCAGGGTCCTCAAATGGTAGAGAACATGCAAACCCTCTGTTATTTTCTCAAAAGGGCACCAATTCATTGTAGGGGCCCCACCCTTATGACCTCTTCTAAATTTAATTACCTTGGTGATAGGGCCTCACCTCCAAAGACCTTCACCTTGGAGGGGTTAGGGCTTCAATATAAATTTTGGGAGACAAAATTCAGTCTATAGCACCCTTTCATACCCTACCTACTGGTTGGTGCTCATGCCTTGTAGAAGTATCTGTTCCCAGAACAGAAACTGAGCTAGCCTCGAAGAAAGAACATCTGTGAGTGGCCTTATTCATGCACATATCTAACTTCATTCAGTAAATTCTGAGCAGCTGCCAATGTCCAGGTACCTTTAGATCACAGAAGTATGAGAAAGCCAGCAGAATGTGGAATGGGAACACAGCACACTCTGGAGCCTGGAAAAGGGGAAACTACTTCCCAAAAGGGCTGGTGTCCAGGCACTTGGTTTCTGTACCTGGAACCCAGGCCAGTATTGGCAGATAAGTCAAGTAGAAAAATGTCTTGGTTACTTTTCCTATTGCTGAGCCATAGCTGGCACCTACAAGTTATAAGAAGAAAAGTTTATTTCAACACAGTTTGTAGAGGGTTCAGTCCATAGTTGGCTCTAAGGCAGAGTAGCAGGGCAGAGGAGCATGGCAGAGAAGAAACAGTCCATGGCAAAGCAGGCAGGAGACAGTGGAGCAACAAACAACAGCAGTAAGCAGGAGTTGGCAAGCCTGCCTTTCCCCGTAGGCAGGTTGGGTCTTCTGTCTTCAGTACATAAATCCATTCAGTCCCACCCAGAACTATGCTAATTCTCATCAGTGAACTAATCTAGTACCACACACCCTTAGTTCCAGTATTACACCCTTAATCCACACTCACACATCCTAGACCAAGACACCTCTAAAAAGCCCCACCTATGACTCCATTTGGTTTGGGGGGTCATCTAGATACAAGTCATAACAGGAAGAGAGGCAGCACACTTATGGGCTGAGAGTTGGAGCTATCCTTCCAGGTGACAGTCATCCTATCCTCACTCAAATGCTCACAGAGACCCCAACCTAATGCTGCAAGGTGACAGGAGCCAATGCTGGAGCACTAGTCCAGGATTGTAGAGGGCTGCAAAAGAAACTGCTGCCTTGCTAAGGTGCCATCTGTGATTTTTCCTCTTCGATAGTGCATGGAAGTCCTGGGTAGAAATTATCTGTCCTGCAGAGACTTGGGTTTGAACCACTGGGCAGTGTATGCACAGCAAGACTGAGCTGGCTGGAGCCTCACTGCCCACCCAGGCTCTGTGGCCTGGGGAGCACTGATGTTGTCCAACTAGTTCCGTGTTTTGTTTGAAGAAATGAAGCTTCATCAAGACCTTAGGATGTATTATTTGAGAATGCTGAAGAACTTACTACTATATTCTATCCTGGTTTCTCTGTAGACTTGCTGTGTGATTTCAAGCAGGATTTCTACCCTCTCTGAACCTGTTTTCTTTTGGTAAGGAGATGATCAGAGCTCAGAAATATCTGCTTCCAAAGGCCTGAGAGTGTTCTGCACAATACCAATTTTCTCATGTCAGTGAGGACTTGTTCCCAACTTAGCACTGTAATTTAAATGCAGCACTGAGAAGAGTCGATTTTCCATTCAGGTCTGTATTTCAGGTTCTGCCCGCAGCCTCTGGGTGATTTGTGATCCTGAGCAAGAGACTCATCCTTCAGGGCTTCAGGCAAAGGCTGATTTTGCTGTGGGCAGCGTAGCAGATGCCTACAGCTAGGGTCTGCAGCATAGGGAGACCTTTGCCTTTGCCTGGGAAGTTGCCAGGGCTCCTTCCTGGCCCTCCATCCACTCCTCCCCTTTGCCCTCGCTGGCTTTTGCTTACCAGCTGGACTCCCTGGCCGTCCATCTGTCTTGCCTATCTGAGAGCTGGCAGCACATGCTTCCAACCTTGTCAGCTTGAAATTAAAGACTTGCTCCACAGAGCCGGGTCCTCTCTAGAGACACTGAACTTTGATTATCCCCTCGGAAGGAGGCGAGAGGCTGATTTGATTTCTGGGTTTCTGCACTGTGCCCCTGGTCTTGGGGGTAGAGAGCAGGGAGCAGGGAGAGAAGTGGAAGAGGCAGAGGAGCTGGGGAAGCACTGGTCCATCAGGAGTGGAGCGCCTGCAGAGCCGAGGAGGCTCAGTGAGGCACTGCCAGGAGCACACTGACCTCCTGTCTGGTTGCTATGCCTTCTTGGAGCAGATGCTTCTGGAGGATCCACTGTGAGGTTGCAGAGAATGAGGTGCTGCGAAGGCCCTAAGGAATGAGTCAGAGGAGGACCTCCCTTTCCCACCCTAATCTTCCCACCTCTGATCAGTTTCTTTGGAGAGAAAATTAAGTTCATCCAATGCCCACAGCCCCAAGGGCAGGTGCGATGTGAAGATGCACAGTGACAGGTGCCAGCACATGGGCCTGTGTTTTGAGGGTCTGTGGATCTTCTATCTAAGGAACACGAATGTCACCGAGATCTAGGACTCTCACCTAACTGCTCATTTCACATCCTATGGAAATTCACTGCTCACTCTGCAGATTTCTAAGAATTTCCAGAAAATGGAGTGGGTTGAAGTTCTTATGAGCACCTCAACTCCAAGCTTCTGCAGAATCTGCTCAGTGAAGCACATATTTCCTGTCCCCCACATTCTTCCAGTTCTGAAGTTTTGACTTAGATGTGAGATTCAATTCCCTCCTTCAAATTCTACCCCCAAATCACTCACAATAAGATATTTACATCTCTGTCAGATTTGACTGAGGTGTGGGGAGACAGAAGGAAATGTTTTGGGGGGATGTCAATGTCTATAGAAAGCTAAGGAAAATCAGCACATCTGAAAACTGAGAGATAGAAATATTTGGATCACACTGATATAAACTCCTTTTTAAAGCATTTTAACAGCTTATTGAAGCATAATTAATATACAAAACCTTTACATATTTAAAGTGTTCCAAATGATAAGTTTTGACATACAGGTTTGTATCTACATATAGATATAGACACACAGCACCAACCCATTGCCTGCTGCAGGAGTTTTCTCCTCTCTACCCTGAGCAGCAGGTAAGATGGACCTGTTGGCAGTTCCTAGACTTTCACATAAATGGAATCATGCAGTATGTGCCATTTTTGAGATGGAGAGGTTTTATGTCTCAAAATATTCAAGGCAGTTTCGTGTTGGGTGATGGACATAGCTCATTCTTAAATGTACTTTCCCCACTCCACCGTAATGCTTTGCAGCACCCACAATACAGAGATGGTCTGCTTTCTCCTGCTCCCCACATTTCGCCTCAATTTTAATGCAAAGCAGTTCAGCTATCTTTTTGTTTCCTTGACTTCTCTTAATCCATATCCTTAGAGACTTATCAAGGTAATTTCCTGAACAAAAGACAGTTCCTTCCCAAAGATCAATTCCAGTGCCAGCTGTTAGGATACATTTTTCTATCCTTTTATGTACTGTGTGTGTGTGTGTGTGTGTGTGTGTTGTGTGTGGTGTGCACATCAGGAACATAATCATGGGCGGGGCAGAGAGGTTATTTATTTAACATTTATGGATGCCTATTTGGACTAGAATCAGGCTAACTGATTTCATACATTGATTGTCTCATTTTGCCCTTGCAACAAACATGTGACATTGGAATAATAATTCATTTTAATAGATGGGAAAGTGAGACTCAGGCTAAATAAGTTGGCTAGAGATACACAGCAACTCCTTAACAAAGAGAAAAACACAGAAGCTTTGGGACTCCAAACTTTGGGCTCATTTTGCTGCACTGGAGTGAAGAGCAGGTTAGCTCTGTGTTGCTGGCAGTTGGTTGACAGTAGTTCCTGCCTGCAGGATGACCTGGAGAAAGACAGTGAAGCTGCTTTTGGGCTCAGCCAGAGGAAATGGCATGATTGATTAGCAATGTCTGTCATGGCCACAGTGTGGAAGCCATTTCTGTGTGTCATCCCTGCTTTATGCTGTGTTTCTCCCATTCTTCCTGCAAAATGGAGTTATTATTCTGCAGGTGGAAGTTATCCCAACAGGCAACTCAGACGGAAATCTCTGGAGAAAACTCACAAGGGTTCTAGTTAGTGAGCTCTATTTGGTGATACATCTGCAGCAGGGTTTCAGCCCATGTTTGAAGAGGCCTGGAGCTGCTGCTGTGAACATTGCTTTCAGTTTTCTTTGTAGTCTTTTTTCTGTAGGAACTCAGGGTCCTGAGGCCAGCATCTTGCATCTTGCATCATCTTCAATCTTCTAGGAGTTGCTGGGTTCTTGCATCCTGAGGTTCTCCTCAGGGCGGCAGGAAGGATCTCCCGAAAGTGTCTGTGGATCATACCTCTCACCCCTTCACAGGTCCCTAGTGGCCTCCCATCCTGCTAAGTTTAAACTCTTCATCTCCTCATCACAGAGGTCTTGAGAGCGGCCACTCTTCTCTCCCCTACCATCACACTCCAGCCAGTCTGACCTTCTTTCTGTAATGTGACCCCAACTCAGGTCACCTTGGGCATCATAGCTGCTTAAATGCCACCTGCATGGAGCAGGCTTCCCTGACTTTGGTGACTGTCACCCTCATTGTCATCATAGGACTTAGTACAAGGCTGTAAAGTTCCAGGTCATAAGTTCCATGGAAACAAGGCTCTTTCTTCATCTACTTGTGAGCCTAGGACAATATCAGAGGACAATACCCGAGTGACAAATAGCTATTGAGGGAATAAATTCAAAGCCCTTTATTACAAGCATGGATTCTATTGCAAATCTCAAATTGTTTATGAAATACAGCTAATAAATAAGAAAGATGTAAACATCTGGATGACCTTGGGCTTTTAGCCAGCTGGAACTTTAGTGTCCTTACTTGCAGAATGACATATGTGTGTGTGTGTGTGTGCTTGTCCCGCAGACACCCAGGATGGGGGACACCCCAAGAGGGGGGAAATGTGCCGCACTCAGCAGTGAGTCACCATCGGGAAAGTTCTTGGGACTAGGCTTGGGGGTAGAGGGCAAGAATCACTTGCCGATAATCAATACTTTGTTCTTGGTCCCAAGTGCTCCAGCTTTGGGGAGCTGAGCTTCCTCTGTCCCTCCCTCCCCCAAACTAGGACCAGGGTCTGACATCTCCTTTCTCCCTGCCCAATTCCAGGCTCTGGCTGACAGTTCCTGTATCTCCTTTGTGAAACTATGAAGGGAGCCTCGGTGCTCTCACATCGGAGGTGCCAGGTGCTGGCACATCAAGCCCTGCCATGAGGTGTCATCCCTTCAGGGCCTGTGGGATGGCATTTCAGACACTTGGAGTCACACCCTGAGACCTTCCAGGCTCTGCCCACAAAGCAGCTGGGGGGAGGCACATTTACTCTCTTCCCAGGTCTGGTCTGTGCCCCACCCCCACGCTGGCCCTCACACCCCTCGCACTCATCTCCTTTCGGGGAGGGAAATGGCTTTTATGTTATGGAGAAGACTCAGTGCCGCTTCAGGTAGGAAGAAGGCTAAACGCCTGGGCATGGCTTTCTCGGGCTTTATTCTTAAAAGACCCATTTCTGAGCCAGTCTCCTGGCTAGGGAGCAGCCCCAGCCTGTGGTCTGCAGAGGTAGCTGGCTTGAAAACAGGGCCCCTTTACTCTGACTCCCACTGACAGTGTCTGTGACCAGCAGCCCTGCCCAGCTGGCTTCAGGTTGTCTGCCTGCGAGCTGGACCGATGCAACCAGGGACTGTGGTGATGAATGTGGTTTCCACTGGTTGGCAGGGTGGACTTGGGTCCATCCCTGTCTTCCATGGGTCTCAGCTCTACCTGCTGGTAAATGAAATGTTAGAACTGGAGGTCTCAGGCTTCTGTCTGGCCTGAGGCCTTGAACACCCCTGAGCTGACCTCTATCAATTGTCCCTTGTTAGCTCAGGCAAAACACTTTCTTAGCATCCTCTTGAAGGTGCTGAACTGGGGTTTCTGCCAGTTTCTGGTTCTCAGCACTGTGAGGGCCCTCTCTAGCTGAGAAGCAATCTCATTGTTGCTGTCATCAGGGTTATGCTTTATACCAAACCTATGAGTGACTCACTGACCCTATGCATAGACTCCCTGCTCTGTGCAATGGGCAGAATCCTTTTTGCAAAGAGTGAAATCAAGGAGCAGAGACATGCATCAATTTGGAAGTGACCAGGACCCTCCTAGTCCCTTCATGCCAGCCTCAATCACTTAGCCCACCCAGCTCCTCACTGCCACAAGGACATACTTTGCATAAATGGCCCACAGTGGTTACAGACAACATTAGTAATGGTCAACACTACAGGGTGGCCCTTCTCGAGATGCCTTTATATACATGGCTGGCAGCTCCTTTAGTGTCTCTCGGGACAGCTGGCCAAATTCCACGTGTTTGCAGAGACGCAGGTGCCACAGTGAAAAATGTTGTCAAAGAACAAACTCGCTGGCAACTGTGCCGTGTTCTTCAGCAGGGCAAAGGGCTGGTGGGATGAGCAGGATCCAGAGACAGCGAGGGGACAGGACTGAGCAAGGATAAACACTCTGCTGATCGGTGCAGCCAGGAAAGCAAAGAGAGCGAGACAAATAAGGAGACAGATGCTGAGCACAGTGCCAAGGGACTTCGTGTAGCAGAGAGACTGGGCCAAGGAACTGCGCCTGTGTGCGGAAGTGACACTTGATGGACTAAGACAGGTGTGGAAGGGCAGTGGGACGAGCTTTATGATGCTTTCCCACTGTTTCAAAATAAAGGAAGACGCAGTCCCCAGGGCTGGATCTTACTAGCTCATCACTCTGGAACACCCAGCTCCAAGAACAGGCAGTGGGAGCCTGTAACTCCTTGGAAGCTGAGTTGGGGTCTCTGTGTGTGTGTGAAGATGCCCTCCATTCTCCCCTATGATCATATTTCATATATAAACTTCATGTCAAACAGCGCAGAGCAACAAAGGTAGTGAAAGAACCAAAAGCCAATCAGCTAATCAGATGACTTCTTTCTAAAGCAAACTTGCAAATAAGAAAGTCAGTCACCTAAAAATCGGGCTCTCCCTGGCCTCCACTGGGAAGCATGAGGGGGTTAGACAGTGACTGTCTTTGCCTGGCACTGTCCCTAGGAGCTGAAGAGCAAGCAGGGTGTAGGCCCATGGGCCAGAATATTTGATATCACAGCAGGTGACAGACTGTCCCCAAGCATCCCTTAGGGCTCCCATTCGAATCAGGAGAGACCAGTGCAGAGGGAACAAAGCCTCTTTAGATGACCCCAGAGTTCTCCCGGAAGGAGTTCCTGTTTGGGGCTCTCCAGGGTCTATGTGTCACAGGTTGGAGCTCTTGAGAAGGGACATCCATCTTACAGCACTGCCAGTTCATTTGTATCCATTAGTGTCCTTCTCAGATGCTGAGATTTATTTTCATTAGGGAGGGAGAGAGACATTCTCTCTATCAGGTCTGAGGGATAATTTCGCCTTCATCCCATCTCACCTTAAAGCTGAAGCAGTGGGCAGGTATCTGATGAGACTGGCCCTCATCCCTCTAGGAGAAGGAAAAAGAACCTGGGCCAAGGGATTCCTGGGAAGAGGGCTTCTGGCTTCAGTGTCTCCCCAAGGCTTCTCCTACACTGAGATGAGGAGACCCCAGCAGAAGCCTAGGACAGTCTGGTCTTCAACCTGGGTCTCCATGAGGAAGGTTCTAGAAAGATGGGTGACCTTTACTCTGGGGAGGGCACACATACTACTGATCTGTTGTTGTGTAATATTTTACTCCAAAATGTCACAGAAGCTTAATCCTGCAGAAGTCACTTCTCATCTCCTCTAGAGTAGCACTTGGAAACAGCCTGGCTGGGTGGTTCTGCCCCAGGTTCCTCCCAAGCTGCAATCAAGCTGGGGCTAGGGCTATGTCACTTGAAGACTCGAATGGGCTCTTCAGGCCTCCTTGAGGTGACACGGTTGGCAAGTGGATTCCTCTCGTGTGGGCTCTCTGCGGGGCTGCTTGAGTATCTTCCTAATATGGTGGCCATTTTCCCAGAGCAGCGGCCTGAGAGACCAAAGAAGAAGTTGTATTGCCTTTGCCTTTGTGACACGACCTTGGCAGTCACTTGCCGTCACATGCATCACTTGCATGATGTGCCATCAATCCCACAGCACAGGCTTGATGCAGTGTGGGAAGGAATTATACAAGAGTACAAGTTCTAAAGAGGTTGTAATGAAGGCCATATTGGCATCTGGGCACCATAACAGGAATAATATATGCTTGGTAGAGAAGGTATCATGGGTAAGGATTCCTGTAGGACTGGAACCCAAGGAGGCAGGAAGAATGGTAAGAAAACCTACTCTAAAGTATGAAAGCCTGGGGTTGAGGCCACTCGCGCCTCCTACTAGCTGAGTGACTGCAGAGCCCTTGGCTTCGGCTTCCATATCTGCTGTAGGAGATGAATAGCCTGCCTTACCTAGCTAGCTGTGTGAGACTTGCCTGAGAGAGTGTGACTCAGCCTCAGCCAAAGATCACCCTTTCTTTCCAGGCTACTGTCTCCCAATGTCAAGGTGAATCCCACCAACTTTCTGATCAACTGTCATCCAACTTCTGAGGCTACTGACTAGAGAGACAAGATTTCTTAGAGGTTCCTGGTTCCCTTCCCCAGGCAAGCTCCCAGGCTCACCCACAGGGGTTCCAGGGGCTAGGAGCAGAGGGGAGCAGTGTTCCCCTCCTGGCAATGCCCTCAGATAGCCCTCACAGAGCCCAGATTCTCCTCCCCACTCTGCTTGTGAGGTGGGCTCCCCAGGCTGATCCAGACCCACTCTCGGTGGTGCTGTGTGTATCAGCATGTGATACTGGTGCCCCCAGAACAGCTGCATAAATAGCTACAGGACAGGCCCCCGTGAGGGCAGATCACAGCCGCAGGTCCTAGGCTTGTGACAGCCATGGGCTTCACTGAGGGGACATCTCTGGGCTTCAGTTTCAGGGTCTCTGGGTTCAGGTCCTTGCCTGAGCTCCTCATTCAGTGCTGCATGCCCTGGGCTCTGAGGAAGCCAAGGACTCAGCACTGACCACTCCCTGCCTCTGGCCCCAAGCCCAGCTCCAAATGATGCCAGCCTGTGGGGACAGGTTGGTTTCTGGGAGCACCTCTACATTAGGGTACCTTGGTGGGCACCCAGTCGCTGGGTCCACACTCATCTAAGTCCCCATGGTCCACATCCATGTAGTGTCTGCTGGAACCTGCCCACTGCAAGAGTATATTGGTAGCGACCCAGATGCTGCCATGTGAGTCTATTCAACACACATTTCCTGTGCACCTACTGAATGACCAAGACCCAACTTGTTTTTGTAGGAACCAGGTAAGCAAAGAATGGCCAGTTTGTATAAAGAATAGTAACGAGAGTTGAGTGGAGGGAAGATTTAACTCGGTCTTGAGTTAGTGCAGACAGGGGGCCTGCTGGGAATAGCCTGCTGGAAAAGAACATTGGAGTTGGGCTTTGGAGGATGAATAGGAGATTTCCAGATGAAAAACAGAGGTGGTGATGAACATGGAGAGCAGTATGAGCCAAGGGATGAGGAAGGGAATAGTAAAGAGCCAGTCCTTGTGTCTGGAGTGCTGAGGCTGAGGCAGATAGGAGCAAGACTGTGAAGGACCTGGCTAGACAGCCCCCGAGCTTGCCTCACGACAGAACGGGCCAGGGAGCCTTAGTGCTGAGTTAATACAAAGCCCAGCCCGGGAGGGAGGCAGCTTAACAACAGAGGAAATTACAGATAAGAGTGGAGAAATGGCCGAGGCAAGATGAAGGGAAGGCAGGAGCCAGCAGAAAACAAACCAAGGTGTCAAGACAGAATCAATAACCATCACGGCAAAGAGAAGAAGATGGGATTCATTACAGAGAGTAAAACAGACATTACCCACCTGCCCACGCGGTTCGGCGCTGCTCAAGTGCAAGGACTTTCAACTGCACTGGGCAAGTGCTGACGGCGGGGATACAGCGTCTCGGCGGCGAGGGCGGGGTGGGAGGGGCGCATGGAGAGAAGAGCAGAGATGGCCAGAGGCAGCGGGCCGGCCTCGGGGTCAGGCGGATCCATTCGCGCTGGGATTCTAGGCCAGCAGCCTCATTCTACGGGGAGCAGGGACAGCCTACAGCTCAGGGTGTGGGAGCGGAAGGGAAGGAGGGACATCAAGGCCCTGGGAAAATGACCGGCCTGGGATGGAGCTGGCCAAAGCTCATATAGCCTTGAATCGGACCATGAACCCAAGCTGTCTGGCCCCAGAGCACCGACCATTGAGCTCACCATCAGGACACTGTCTCTGCCTAAAAGCGATCTCTAAGCACTTTTGATTTCTTCTCAAAGGTGTCTCTGGAGGGCTCTTCTCTGCTGGCTCTGTTTTCCTCTAGGTCAGCACAGGACTTCTCTGCACAGCTGGGGCATGGGCCGGGTTCCGCACCCCCTGGTCCAACTCACCCCTCTCTGAGTGGTTCCCCATTCCCTGGGAGGAGGTTGCTGGGCTCCGTGGGGGAGGGAAAGGCAGGCCCAGCTGGAAGAGAGCTCAGTGGCTCCTGTGTGGGGCCTGGTGTCCCGGCCTCCATCTCTCCACCTGTGCTGTGCCTGCGCCCCCCTCCCACGTAGGCCACAGGGTCCCCACTCAGCCTCGCTCAGTCTCACTCTCTATGGCTCAGTTCTGCTTGATTTTTTGTCAACTTCTCTTTGTCGCTCTGCCTCCTGGCATCCACACTTCTTTTTCCTGTCATCTTCTGTGTTTTTTCTTCCATATTTTGCGACTCTTCTTATTTCCCCTTTGTGGTTTCTGCGTGTCCAGATCTGCCTCTTCCTCCTCCTGCCTGTGTTTCTCAAAACCTGGCAGGAAAACCATGGCTATGTGGGGTGATCTGCTCCATGCACCCCAGGACCAAGCATCCCCTGCAGGCTCCCCCTCCCATGGCTAGCCCCCTTCTCTTCCCCAATCTGGCTCAGAACTGACAGAGGCAGAAGCAGCCCAGGCAGAGCAGGTGGAGGCAGCTGGAGCCCCAGGCTGAACAGGGGAGCTTTCTGGGGGAGCATGAGCTTTTGTCACAGCCCATTGGCATGGTGACAGCATCCTCAGTCTTCAGGGGGAAGAGAGGAGTGGAGAACAGGGAGCACTCTAGTTGAAAGCATATTGATACTAACAAAAATTTATTTGAAATTACAGATGGGTCAACCATGACTATTTCTGCTCCCTAAGCAGTCTGGGCAATAGAATTGCACCCCTCACTGTTCCCTCAGTAAGGACACAGTCCCAGCTCCCACCCTCCAACTGTGCTGGCAGCGACAAGTCCAGACAAACCTGTCCCACTCTGGGTCCCAGGGGCCCTGAGGCCTCAGGAGAGTTGGCGGGGGGCAGGACCAGACTAGGTGGCACCTCAGGGCCTTTGCACTTGGACTGCTTCTCCCTGAGATGCCTGTGTGGCTTTCTCCCTCCCCTCCAAAATCCTTTGCTGGGAAGCTGCCCTGTCTGCTAAGCCTTCTCTAAAAATCCTGCCTGTAATTGTCCCCTACCAACCATTCCTCCTTCTTCCCTACTCCGTGCACTTATCTCCTTCTTCCTGTTTAATTAATTTATTGCCACTTCCTCCCACTTGCTGTCATCACCTTGGGGACAGGACTTTCTGTCTTGCTGTACCCTGGAACCTCAAGTAGAGCCTGGTACACTGTGATCACTCCATATATATTAGCTCAACAATGGAGACTCTATTACACTTGGATTACAGATTTGGCAAACCATGGGGAAGGTTTTATAAGCTTATGTATTTTGAAACATTTTCATCTATTTTTCAGAATTGTTTATTTTCTTTCATGTTTTTTATTTCTAATCTACACTCAATTCCTTATTTCTGTCTGTACTGTTAACAATAATATAAATGGTAACAAAAATTGCAAATACCTTAAAAATACCCAACAGGAGGGATTAGCTGGAAACCTATATAGTGTTAGAAAGCAGCGTAGTATCTGATAAGATTCAGTTTTGTACAGTAAATGCGTGAACGTACAGGTATTTATCTCTCAGGTTGGTTTCTGTTTTGTTTTGCCTTTGCGGAAATGTGAGTGTGGACATTAATAGCTTGCAGAGGAGCAAGTGGCTCTGCAAGTGAAGCTGAAGGAACACAGCAGGTAAGCAGCTTCTCCCCGGAGGGTCTCTCAGGGCTTTGCATCAATTTACACTATTACAATAAACATTCATTACGATGGGAATGAGGAAGCTTCCGGAAGGTGGTAGAACATATAGTAGATGGTAGAACAAAAAGTGTGATTGGGTTTTTGTTGCTATTACTGTTCTTATTTTATAGCTCAAGGGACTGAAGTTCTGAAACTTTCTTTGGGATGTGGTAAAATGTACTACACACACAGACACACAGATACAGACACACACGCACGCACACACACGCATGCACACACACACATACACACAGAAGAATGTAATTGGTCTCCATGGTTGTGTTTGAATGGGAAAGTTTATAATTGTTCTCTTTTTGTCCCTATTTTCTGTAATGTGTATTTTTAATGAGATATAAACAACCAAAACCCTTCAAAAGTATAAGAGAAACTATCAAGGAAAAATATCTGGAGTTTTTTCACTTTGGAGTTCCTCTACCTTCCTTTTAAACACTTTTCATTTGTTTTCAGTGTTGTCTACAGAGCTTTCTTTGGTTAATGTTTTTATAAATTTTATTTTGAAAATTAGTTGGAATCAAGTTAGATGAACATTTCCAATTAACAGCACATATTTTTATGACCAGTTCATCATCTCTGCCAAATAGTCACCTCTGGACCAAATTGAGCCAGGAGGTGGGAGGAGAGACTGGGAGTGGGAAGGAAGAGAGATAGGAACAAAGAGATGGAAAGCAGACAGACAGAGAGAGAGAGAGAGAGAGACAGAGACAGAGACAGAGACAGACAGAGAGACAAAAAGACAGAGACAGAAAGAACAGAAGATGGGAAGGTGTGGGATACAAAAAGCAGAAAGGGACCTCAGAGGATGGTGAGTAAATGGAGAGGAACAAGGTACAGGGCCATTTCTGTGGGCTCAGCACCAGGTGAATGATGCTCAGGACACTTGCCTTTGCAGAGATGAAAGCCAACAGGAAACACAGGTAACACATCTTGGGAGAGTCACACTGCTCAGGCGAGGGACACAGAGGAGTCCTGGAGCCCAGCCCCACAGTGTCGCAAGTCAGAGAAAGCCACAGCCACTGCTGCCCCAGCTGCCGCCTCTCTGCGGGGGTAGCAGCTGGGTCCCTTAGCTGCTGGCTGGCTTCCTCCTACAGGAGGGGCTCGGGGATGCCACCCCCCTAAGCTAGGAGGTTTGGGGAGGGATCCTTTGTCTTATCTGGAAGCTGCAAATGCATCCCAGGTAGTACAGTTTCACAGAGATTGTTATAATTCAACAAAAATAGATTTTAAAAAGAAAAAAAAGCTCTTATTCATGCACTTTACATAAGCTCCAGGGAAGTCAGTGGCCCAAACTGAGGAACATGCATTTACACTTTGATTTGGTGACTCGTGCAGGTGCTAAAACTGTCCTGTCTCTGCCCCAGGCACAGCCTGAGCCTGGAATGATGGAGACCCTGCTCTGCTCCAAATCAGGAACAGGGGTGAAAATGGCCTCTGGAGCCCCTTCCAACAGGACCATTTAATCTGCACAAAGTGGCAGTGGCCAGTGCCCAGACTTGGACCCACATCCCTCCAAGCCCTGCCCTCATCACAGTGGTGGGGCCCTGCTGTCCTGATGGGAGGACGAGCAGCCCGCGGCTAATCCCCAATTAATATTTCATGCTTCTGGTGGAGGGTGAGTGTGCAGGCAGCAGCCAGCAGGCCTGCGCCTGCTCCAGGGGCTGCTGTTCAGAGCTTGAGGAAGAAGGAGCTGGCGATGATGATCCGATAATGAACCGCAGCATCTCCTGCAGACCCCCCGGGGCCCAGGGCCCTTCGGAGGCCATAGCCCACCCACTGCTCTTGACTCATCCCCCCTTGGGCTGAGAGGAGGGGAACAGAGATGGCAGAACCACAATGCAGCTGAGTCCAGCAGCCCAGCAACGACCTACCCTGCTCTACAAGGCCCGTGTGCAGACTGCCCTGGGTCTTCCCAAGTTTAGAGCCCAGTAGGAAAAGCAGATGCTAAAAGCACAGACAAACACATTCAAATACAGCCAGGCAGTGAAACACGAATGGAGGGCAGGCAGGTGAGAAGAGGCCTGAGCAGAGGTGGTGGCCTCAGGGAGCACCACAGGGACAGTCATGCACCTGTGGCGTCCTCCTGCCCTCTCCCGGGCCCGCACCTATGGCTGTCAGTAGAGTGGCCAGGAGTCTGACTCTAGGACCAATCTTCTCGTTTTGAATCCTAGCTGTGGCTTCCTGCGAGGTGACCTTGGCAGATCCCTGACTCTATGCCGTGGCTTCCTCCTCTGTAAGATGCTAGTAACAGCACCTTCTTAGCAGGATCATCAGGATTCAGCGAGGTCATATGGGCACTCAGCACATAATAAGTTCTCAGGAAATGCTAACCAGTTACAAAGTTATTGACCTCCTCTTATCTGGCAGGAGAAACACTTTCATGGTGCTCAGATGATGAGTAGCTCATTGACAAAGAGATTGAGGTGCCCCCTTCTTCACCTCTGCCAGGTCACCACTCTGTTCTGCTTTGGGCAGCACTGCACAGGTCCTTCAGAGCACAAGAAGGATGACAGAAGCACGCAGGATGCTTGGGGAATGTGACATGGGACAAGAGCACAGTACCCTCCTCCCCATCCTGCCCCGAGGACCCCCGGCAGGCAGCTTATGACAGATGGCAGAGCTTTGAGTGACTACTTCAATTTTAACTCTTCGATAATGCAGTACCAGAAAGCCACATACTTTAAAACTGTCCCTTGATCATAGATCAGCCCAGAGAGAGCCAGTCCAGCTCGGTTAATAACCTCTGGAAACACCATCGATCACTGGGGAGCCCCTCCTTAGGACTCTCTGGGCCAAGTCCTGGCAGAGATGAATGGATGGGTCCTTTGTCTGGGCAGTGCCTCTTGGGCTGTTTGCACAGCACCTCCTTGCACTGGAACTTAGGCTTTCATAACCTGGGCACTTCTGAGGTGGGATAGGAGTCAGGTGGGTAGGCAGGAGCTGCTGAGTGACTGTCATTTAAACAGAGGAGGTTGATGTCGCTCCCTTTCCCCCCATAAAAGATTCCCTCTTTCCTGATCTCTTGGGGCTGAGCCAATGAGGTGGGCTTACTCAAGAGATGACTGGAACCCCAGGCAACCTCTGCCTCTCCTGAAGGAGCCCCCTAAGGTTCTTATCACTGGGATCCATTGCATGGGAGACAGCTAGAGCCCTATGGAGAATACAGCAAGCTCCAGGCCTGCCAGCTCCCCACTGGGTGTGAGCTGCTGCCTGCAGATTGCCACATTTAGGAGGATTCTGTCCTGCAGAGGCTGGCGCTCCCCTGGAAGCTGTCTGGCCAGGGATGGCGTCCTCTGTGATGGAGACACCCTGAGGGCTGTGGGTGCCTCCTTCCTGCCGCCTCTCATATTCAGCCTTGCTGCCTGCCACTTAAGGATCTGCCCACACACTCATCCTCCTAGACCGTCTCTCACCGCCCCTCATCAGCCCTGCCCACATAGCCAGCCAGAAGCTTTGAAGTTTAGACACCACCCTGACCACCACACTCCTATACACACGACTAATTTTCAATGGCTCCGTACCACCTAGTGAATATATTCTAGGCTTCCTGGTTCAAAATTCAAGCCCAGAGTGACCCTGCAGGGACCCAGTGTCCATTACTTACTCCCTAGCCTGCCTCTTGGTTATGCCCAAAGAGTCACCACTCCCTCACCCACCACCACCCTGTGCATCTCACCCTTTTCTCACAGCATGCATGATACCTCATCTCTGTCTCCTTGATATATTTCTGTCCTATCTACTCTGTACGTCCCTGAAGTGTCATTTCCTTCATGAAGCTGTCCTTGACCACTCCAATCCAACCCAATCCATACTTCTGGGAATCTAACAGCCCACATTGTCACTGACCTAGAGCAGGATCTTGACCCAGGCAACTCTGTATGGGTGGGTTCCTGCTTGACTTGGAAGCCCTGCCATATACTTCCCTGAATCCTGTCCAGGTGCTGTTTCCTTTGCATCTTGTACCACACTCCTATCTCACGTGTCCAGATGGTTCCCACACTGAAGCTACTTCCCTTGGGAACCACTGGCTCTTGGGAGGGTGGTAAATCTGGATAAAGTGCAGGGAGCAGGCCCCATGCTGGGTCTCCACCCTGGATTCTCAGTTCCTCTCACCAACCCTCACACAGAGTGCCCAAAAGCTACTGGTTGAGTTGGAGTGCTTTGAACTGCACCTTTCCTTCCTCAGTGTCATCTGTTGCTTTGTGACTCGTGTTGTAAATGATGTCCTCCCTCTCATCCTGCAACCTACTCAACATCTTGTTTCCCCAGCAACATCCAGCAAGGCGCCTTGCTATAAATGCCAAACACTGGGATGTGTCTGAGTCAAGTCTTCCAACCATCCCAGGAGGCTCTCTGTGGCCCTTGCTAATCTACAAGCGGAAAGAGAAGGGGGTCATGCCACCAGGGCTTGGTTAAACAGCCCCTCTGTGTATGCAAATACCACATTAAAAAAAATCCCTTCATACACTGATGAACATTTAGGCTGTTTTCATATCTTGGCTATTATGAATAATGTTACAATTGAATGTTATTCAGTCTTTCAAGAAAGAAGGAAATTGCGTCATATGCTACAACATGGATCGCTTAGCGGATACTAGGCTAAGTGAGCGAGCCAGTCGTAGAGTCATAGAAGGACAAGTACTGAAGAGAATGGAAGCTGCTGTTCAATGGGTAGGATTTTGCTGTACACATTGCACTTAACGCTAACAATAGTACATTAAACTAAAACATTTGCTGAGAGGGGAGAGCTCATGCTATATGTATGCTTTTTTGTCACAATAAAAAAAATTGAACAATATCTAAAAGAATTAAAATACGTATATCTATGTTTTAAAATCCAGGCTTTTGGCTCCATTCTACCTGGTACCCCTCTATCATAGGACCTTTCTTTTGCTGGTCCATTCATCCCAGGAGCACCTGCAGACTTGTAGCTCTGTGTTCTCCAAACAGCCCTGATCCAGGGTTGGGAGGTTTTGGTTTCTTGATGCTGCAACTTGCTGACTGTATGATGTGTGCAAAATACCTAAGTATCTTTTTCTGAGTCTCCTTATCTTTGAAAATAGAGTGGATGGAGATGCCCGTGTTGGCACCCTCATAGAATTTCTGGGAGAATCTGATGGGTTCATGTTGAAGGAAGCACTTCATAAACAATAAAGCACTACAGGGGTCACTATTATTATTCCAGTGAAGTTTCTGGCTAGATGGAGGCTGGGGTCAGAAGCAGTCAACTTTCTTGCTGTACACTCATTTGAATTAGGAACAGGCAAGATTGCTACAGAAAGTAAACCCTGAGCCTGAACTGCCTGAGGGGTTGTGCTTTCTCTCTGCTGCATGACTGCTCCTACTTTGCTTTGTGTATCTTCCCTCCCGACTCCAACCCCATGATGGTACACACCTTCAAACACCCCATGTTCACGTAACTCACCTTGACCTCCCATCCGGCTCCTACCTAGAGTTCATTGCATTTGGCTACAAGTAACCAAAATTAGCTTCTATGAATGAAAGTTTATATTTCTTTTGTATGGACACATGGAGGCAGCAGAAAATGTCAGGAAGGGACAGTGTGGCCCACTCACTCTGGGATCCATGGTCCTACCAACATGCTGTTCTGCTGTCTCTGTGGTACTGCTCTGTCTTTGCTGATCGAGGTGGTCATCATCATAGCCATGATACTGTGGCTTTGTGGAGAAAGGAACACATATGAGAAAGGGTAAAGGAGCCATAGGGCCAGATATATTTTAAGGAAAGTTCCTGGAAGCTGCCATATGAACATTCTGCTTGAAGTCTTTTGTCCAGAATTTAGTTGCAAGGCCACTCCTAGCTGCAAGAGAGGCGGGCAGCATAGATTTTACTCTAAGAGCCATATGCCCAGGATAGTGCTACTGTGTTGGAAGCAGAGGAAAATAAATACTGAAAGGAAAAGTAGTAACTGCTATAGAGTGGAGGGCAAGGGAGTTTGCTCAACATCTCCATATCCTTCTGTCAGATCCTAAATCTCTTTATTTCTGTCTTCTGAAGAGAATGTGCGGACTTAAGGTATATGGCATTTGCTGATTCCCATCATCCTGTATTCCCCCAGGTCAAATTGCCATGTAGGTGTCACAAATTTCAGGAATGGGAGTTTAGAAATGAGCAGTTTCACTGTGTCCCTAACTCAGAGGTGAAAGTAGCCCAACTGTATTCTATAATAAAGAAATAGTGATAGATGATGAATGTTGTGTGCACACCTATTCCTAGCTGTCTGTCTGTTTGCATATGACAACATAGATTGTGGACTCATGTAACTATTTTAGCACTAAGTTGTGAGTTAAGAGCATCTGCCTACAAAATCAAAGCACCAAGTGCTTCCCTTGCATCATCATCTTCACTTTACAGATGAAGAAACAGAAACACTAAGATATTAACTTGCATAATCCAAACTATACAGTTGGTTGGTAATGAACCAGGTGTGAACTTGGTGGCTTACCTTCATAGTTCACGTTCTTATCCCTATATAGGGCTCCCCATATGTGTGCCTGCCCAGGCGTCTCTTGTCATGCATGGATCTCTGTGCTTCCCCTCTGTCTTTCTCAAAGTTTCTAAACTAGCCCTTTTAATGAATAAAAAGGTTCCTTCCCCATTCTTCTTAAAGTTCTCTTCACTCAGGAAGACACCATTGCTCACTCACATGGCCTGGTCAGTGCCAATCTTTCCTGAATCTCTTTCAAATGTATCAACTACCCTGCCCAGCTGCTGCTGGTTGCATTCAAGTTCACACGTTTCTGTTACTAGTGTCCTGTGTAATTTTTGTGTGCATCTCTTCCATCCCTGGTAGAAGTCACTGGGCTGTGGAACAGGGTGAGCCCTGGCCCCCTTTCTCTCTCCTGCATGACTGCTTCTACTTTGCTTTGTGTATCTTCCCCCCCGACTCCAACCCCATGATGGTACACACCTTCAAACACCTCATGTTCGCATAACTCACCTTGGCCTCCCATCCGGCTCCTACTTAGAGTTCATAGGGGAGATGCCCAAATCATTCCATGAAGCAGAGAAAAGTTCATGACCATCAAGATTCCTTTCTTCTTAGTGCCCATCTCTTTCTCTCTTTTCTCAGGAAAGTTTATTGAAAGAATAATCCACACTCGCTGCTTTTGTTTTCTTATCTCATGTAGTTCTTCAACCCAGAGTAGTCTGGATTCAGCTCTTGCATGCTGTTGATTCTCATTTGGCCAAAACCATAAAGAGTCTCTAGTTAGTGTCAAACTGGGCCCTTCTTAGCCCTTATCTTTCTGTTACTTTCCCTTCTGAAAACTATCCTTCGCTTGTTACCATGACCCTCTTATGGCCTGGTTCTCCGTAAACTTCCCCCGCCAATTTTTACTAGATTTTATTCCTTACTCTTTCGTTTTTCTCTCCATGTTCATACTCCTGAGGGTCTTGACCTTTCTTCCTTTTCCTCATTCTATACTGTCCTCCTAAGTGATTTCATCATCATTGACTGTTTTAAATGCCACTTTTGTGCTGGTGACCCAGGTTCCATTTCCAGCATGTTGCTGAGACCCAGACCTGTACATTCAGCTGATTTTGTGGCCATCTCCTCCTGGATATCCTCTGGTCATCACAACTTCTTCATTTCTCTTCCCACCAAAATCTCTTAAAAACACAAATATAATCAAACACAAAATTAAGCAGAAATGTTTCTTGAGTTCCCAGTACGTTCCAGGCATAATATTTACATTTTTTAGGCAGAATTTACCTTCTATAGAGTGAGTGGGGAACAGACAACAAACATTAGGCAGGATTGTAGATCAGGTAATGATGATCCTATGAAGAGTACTAAAAAGAGTAAGGAAATCAGTGACCATGGAGAAGTGCTCTGCTGTATAGGGGCTCAGGGAAGATAGTGCTGAAAAGGTGACATTTAATTATAGAGGAAAAGTGTGAGCCCTACGAACATGTGGGTGAAGGGAGAACATTCTAGATGGAGGTAACCATGTGTCATCACGTGAGAAACAACAAAAGGGCCAGTGTGGCTAGAGAGGACAGTGGGGGAACTGAGGGAAAGGAAGTGGTGGGGAGGGCAGACGATCCAGGGACTTGGAGGACACTGTGAGGACTTTGGCTTTGACTATATGTGAGACGGAGCAGAGGAGAGACAGGACTTGGCTTTCTCTTAGAAGAGCCACTGAGTCCATTGCTGAAGAGCCATTAAAAGAAAAGACAAGAATTCAGCTCACAATGGCAGTATGGACCTGGGACAAAGTGGTAGAGAGGTGAGAGTGGTAAGTCTGGGAGATTTTGAGGGATTTACTTTCAAGGGAAGCTGGTGAGGAATCTGTGATAAATTGGATGTGCAGAATGGAGAGTCAGAGAGGGGTGGGTACAAGGCTGACTGCAAGGATTCTGGCTGAGCACCTGGAAGGTGCACCTGCCATTTCCTCATGTGTAGGCGATGAAAGGGGCTTGGCTAGTGGGTTTGCAGGGGTCTTTAGGAGTTAGGTTATACCAGGTTAGGTTTGGGGGCCTTTGGTCTGCCAAAGGGCACACTTGGATATACAAGTGCAGAGTCCAGGGGAGGAATCAGGCTTGGAGATTTCATTCCTTGCTGAAAGCCCTTCAGTGCTCCCCTTTGCCCTGAGGTCAGACTCTACCCTGAGAGAAGCGGCAGGCAGGGTGGAGTAGGGGAACGGCTTGCTCATCTCAGTTTGGGGCGTTGGACCTGCTTGGGGATCAAGCAAAGCCCAGATCCAAGAGGGAAGCTAAGTCCAAAACCAAAAAAGGAAATCCAAATAGACTGTCAGTATGAAAGGGAACAGATGAGAGCATGATAGTAATTTCTATTTGTCCAACAGTTCTTAGCTCTGCTTCTCTTTCTTCTGGAAGCTTCCCACTTCTCTGAGTATGACAAGTCTCTGCTGTAATCTGCAGGTGGGAAGCTCATTTTCCATAGTACTTATAATTTACATTTGCTATTTATAAGTCATATTTATGTATGTGATTATTAGGTTTATTTTCTCCTCTATTAGATTAAAAGCTACTTGAGGGCAGGGCATACACCTTGTTTCTTGCTGTGATGACAGAATGGCCGAATGAATATTGGGACCTGGAACTCCACAGACAGAAGAAGAAAATCACAGTGTGCTCAAGGTCAGGGGCAATTGTTGTCCAAGACTGGGTCTTATGGGTCAGCCAAGATGAGGCATGTGGCTGAAGACTGGATGGGCAGACACAGGTTCCATGCTGGACATCTGTGAGCTCTCATGGCCTGGATCCTTCAGGCTCAGTATCTGTGTTTCCATCTCTAGATTCTCAGTAACTTGATGTTTTTCCATCTCTAGGTTCTTAGTAACTGATACTATCATATCAGTACATGATAGTAACAGAAATTACTAACATGCTTGCATTCAGCCCCTTTCATACTGCCAATCTATTTGGATTTCCTTTTTTGGTTTTGGACTTAGCTTCCTTCTTGGTTCCAGGCTTTGCTTGATTCCAAGCATGTTTGCTGTTTCATATCCCTAAGCCATTTTTATGCTCTTCCATATTAACCTTCTATCTTTATCAATGGCAAATTACTGCTTATCTTCCAATGCTTAACTTAGATTCACTTTCTCCAAGCATTCTTTCACAATCTCCTCTGTTCCACACATTCTAGGGTCTTGTGTGTTAATAATTAGTTGCTCTGTGAAGGCAAGAGCTGTGTTCTGGTGATCAACATGCCCATAGCACCCATCATAACACCCAGCACATAGCAAGGACTTAATAAATGTGTGGCAATTGCATTAGTCAGCTTTCCGTTGCTGTAACAAATACCTGAGATGCATCATTTTAGAAAGAAGAAAAGTTTATTTTGGCTTCCTATTTTGAAGGCTTCAGACCACAATAGCTTGGCCCTGTTGCACTAGACATGGGGTAGCACAATATGTCCCGGTTGGAGCACATGGGGGAGAAGCCCTGTTCACCTCCTGGCTGGAAATCAAAAAAGGAGAAGAGAGTAGGGCCCCAGTTTCCCTTTAACAGCACACTCCGATGACTGCAGACTTCCCACTAGGCCCTGCCTTTTAAAATTTCTACCACCTCCCAGTAGTGTTGTCCTGAGAGCCAAGCCTTTGGGAGACACTCCAGATCAAATCTACAGCAGCTGTCTACCCTAGATTTCTTGAAACAGTATAGATGTCATACAGCTTGTCTCATCACCTCCTGTGTACGCTCATATTTGTCACACCATGGGTCCTGGTTCTCTGGAAAATTGTGGTCACTGCAGAAATAGTATAGTAGCTCCCAGGATAAGGTCTTCGGACCCCCAGGGAAAGCGGTAATAAGTCTCTGAGGGTTTTCAACAATGTTAGAAATAGCTGGGGAGAAATGCTGCCCCGTCATCTGAACTCGGGTCATGCAGTCGAACTGAAACATCGGGTGTCTCTGCTTTTAGCTGGGATTCGGCGACACGGCAGTGAGCTAAGTGTGGTTAGCTGGTGCTACTTAGAAGCTGAGATTGGCAGAAGATGAAATCATAGAAGTCCCCAGGGGCCTTGGAAAGGAAAAACAATACAAGGGGCCCTGGAACATTAAAAGCTTGGAACCGCTGTGTGGGGTGTGGAGCTGGGAGCAAGGAGATGTGACAGCTGGGCATGGCAGCAGCTCAACAAGCCACCCACCTACCCTGGGCTGGGCCCCCCAGCCAGAAAGTAGGAGCAATCATATGTACCTTGAGTACCAAGTGAGGGTAAAAGTGACCCCGAGAGGCAGAGCTCCAAACAGAGAACAGGGTGCAACCTGGACTGTGAAGTCCCTCAAGGAGACTAGAGGAAGAGGCTGGAGGAGGTGACATGTTTAGGAGAAAAGAAACTGTTCCTTGTGTTTGGAGCCTGGGGTACGGAGAGGGGTGAGAGGGAATGGCAGGTAGTCAGGCAAACGCTAGATGGCCAAAGGCTGTGAAGACCATGCCCAGCAATGCAGGCTGGGGTACACTTTCTGTATCAAGAAATTCCAGATCTCTATTGGTCCTCAACTCTAAGGGGAGAAGAGACCAGAAGAAGGGAATGCCAGTACCTCCACGACCCGGTGTTAAACTCAGAAGCAGCCCCACTCACTTCTTTCAGCTCATTCAGGGGCTCTGAAATTTTCATCTGTTGCAGTCATTCCTGTGGAGCTCCCCTGGGTCCTGCTGCCTGAGAGGGCAAGTCCTTGCTGGAGTGATGCAACTGACCAGTCCCTGAGGCCAGACACGGACACTACAGAAACAAAAACAGGAGGGAGCATGAGCCATAAAGGAGCTCCCACGGAAGATGGGACCCCTGGCAAGGTATGCAGCTATACCCTGTCCAAGCCCCAGAATAGACTTAGATGATACCTCAGTGCCACCAATTCTGCCACCAACCCCACCTCCACCAGACTTTTTTGGAAGACCCTGTAGTTTCAAGACTAAGTGAGAGGCTGCCTTCTAGGGAAAATTCTACCTGCCCATCCCAACTGGGAATAGACTCACTCGTTCTCTGTGCGTAGCATTTGTAGACACATCTGCTTCCCATTTTGGTTAGAACTATGAGTTGGTGATTTCCTTTCTTGTCTGTGTCCTCCATTAGACTATATGAAGTTGCCTCCTGTATTGGTCAGCTTTTTGTTACTGAGACAAAATACTTGAAACTTAGAAGAGGAGATGTCTATTCTGGATCACAGTTTAGAGATTCCAGTGCATGGTTACAGACTCAAGGCACAAACACCATGGTAGGAGGATGTGGTAGGTAAATCTTCCCAGCTCGTGGCACCTTAGAAGCAGAGGCCCCAGAAAATAAGAGACCGAGACCAGATATATAGTCCTTAAGGTCACATTCCTATAACCTACCCAGACACACCAGAAGTGTGCTTAACTAATGTCTTAGGCACCTTTTAAGCCAATCAATAGGCAAACAAGATTAATATCACACTTCCTATTCACAATTACATCTCTAGCCCCTAAGGCTGAACTTGATACCATAGGAGAGATGCCTTAGACTTACACAGGCAGTGTTTTCCAGTGGCCAGTTCTGATGGACAATGAGATCCTACTCTGATATTAATCTGCATGTGCCAATGTGCCCCCTTCTCTTTTGTGTCCTCTGTGAACTGGGATAAAGGTGACAGAAGTCGGGGTAGTGCTCAGTGGGCTCCTTGAGTTTCCACAAAAGCATCAAAACACATCTTCAACAAAGACACATTGCAGAGACCACCCCAGGGAAATGAATGTCCTCTCACTGAAACTTCCAGAAAAGGAGATGATATCAGAGCTGCCCTTGGGGCCCGTTTCTTGGAAACAGAAAGTCCTTCTGGAGTCTTTCCTCCTGTGGGCTTGGCCCATTTCCAAGTAGCATCTGAAAATTGCCCTCTTTTCTCCACTTGGATTCAGAGGGAAGCAAGCAGAGACCCACAATTCTTCTTTGGCAGGGTAGCAGTGTGTCTGCTGGTGACTTCTGCAGGAGGGATGGGGTATAAGACCTTCTTTCTGTGACCAGTGATGGTGACTGCTCACATGTAGCAAGCAGGGAGCATCTGATGGCTGCCTGGTCTCCCCAGGGCCACTCTAAGTTACCCCCTGGAAGTTACTTGCCTCCTCTCCCAGACTGCACCTGTAAATAAAGCAGAAGATAAAAGAAGCCATTCTGCTTTTCAAATAGTGACAGGCACAGCCTGGTAAATTACCTTCCCGCTTTTTAAATAGAAGTAGAACGCTTTGGGTGGAGTGCCTTGCCTAATACGGAAGCACTTTTCTCTCATTTGAGCCACCTCAGATGGGATAATGAATGCATTTTTCTCTCCTCTCTAAACAAAATGCAAAAAGCCTGGAGGTAGACGAACTTTCTTTCCTTCAAGGTATTTCGAGGAAAAGGGTGGGTGTGGTGCAAATGTCTGGCTGATAAACCTCACAGATGTCAGAAGCCAAAAGCTTGGATTTGTTCCCTCCCAAGGGGCAGGTGGCCTTCCCTGGGGATAGAGGCAGGCTCACTTCCTGTGCAGAGACCCGTTTCTGCAAGTTGATCTCACTTCTTTATCCACAGCATATGGGTGAGGTTGCCTGTGTCTATGATTGGTGGGAAACCCCTGGCTAGGTGCAGCCATATAGAAGACACCCAGGAAGTGTTAAAGCTCATCTTGGTTGTTTCTCAGGATGCCCACACTAGTTCCCTCCACTTTTCCTACCAAGAAGCAGCTGTTCGAGGGAGGACGCTGAATAAATGGTCTCTGCTGGGCACTCACCCAAGCTATCTGACCACTGGCCTCCTCACCTCATCCTATGGTCCTCGTTAGGGGCGTGGACTTTCTGCCAGCACCTTCCTCTGGAACATTACTTTGCACCTTGCATTTGGCAAAGCAGTTATTTAATAAGCAGTTAGTCTTTCTTCAAAAGCTGGGAGGAAAGAAAAGTCCTCGAGGGCGCGTCTCACGCCTCCCGGATGAGCTTCTCAGTCCTCAGAGCAGTGCCTGGCTCACAGAAACTGCTCGGGGAATGTTTGCAGATGAATGAGTGCACATACGGCCCCAAGAGCGCAGCCTCACGTGCTTGCGGTGATCAGGAAAGTGGGTTCTGGGGAAGCGGGGTGGCCCTCAAGCTGAGAGCAGTGCTGGCCACAGGCTCACGAGTGCTTGCAGTGTACCTTGTGCCTGGCACCTCTGGGTCAGGCCTTTGCCCATGTGCCCCCAGCAAACCTGGAAATAGGGACTTGACTCCTGTTATGTAGATTTCAGAGAACATGTGAAACTGATTGTGTAGTTTTGTCTCTTCATCCATCAATAAACACAGGACGTGGAGGGGGTAGGAGTGATTGTGGGAGGCCCCTCTGGAGTGAGCTGTTGATGGGCAGAAGGGGGCTGCTTCTCATCAATTAACAGAGCAGGGGACTTCAGGGAGATGGTTCAGAGAGCTTGCCAGGCTGAGAAGTCTAGAGTGAGCTAGTGAGACCGACTGGAGGAGGCCAGGTGAAGAGGGCCAGCACCTCAGATGGTTCCCTTCTGGAGTTCCTCAGGGAGAGGAGAAAGCCTGTGTCCTAGGGCTGTTGTGTCTCTCTCAGAGGGAGGACGGGGCCAGCAGCTGGAGTGTACCTGTACTGGATGCTTGGTGGGGAAGAGGGGTCACCTGCAGCCTCAGCCCCTCAAGGAAATTACAGCGAGAGGACCCACAGTACCAACCTACAGGTCAAGTTCCATCTTTCCCACCCTATCTGGCAGGGCGAAGAGGGAACTAAACAAAGCAAATGAGTCTTGGAGGAGGTGGTGAGAGAAGAGTGTGATTCTCTGCCTCCTCTTCTACCTCAAGAACCCAGCCTAAACTGGGGGCTGGGCTCTACTTGGGGTAGGAACTGGAGAATTCAACAGCTTGAGATTTTTTCCTTTTAATCCCAGAGAAATTCCAAAGCCCACTGGTCCAGTCCCTCCAATGGACTAATTATCTTCATATTGGACCTGAGTACTCCTGGAAGTAAGTGAGCATGTCACAGCAGTCCCTAGGATGTGATCTTCCTGCCACAGTCCCTAACGCAGTCTAACTCAGAGTCCAGGGAGAGAGAGGGAAGGTGGTCCTCAGAATTCTCCTAATCAAAGCACAGCACATTTTTAACCTCATTAGAAGATAAGTCAGACACCCAGAGAGTTGAGAGGGAGAGAGGGCACATCCATTTAGGCTGCTTTTTCCTGTGATTCTGTGCCTGGGGTCTCTGCCAGCAGGAAATGGGTCTGAGCGACAGGAAAGGAGGGACCCTTGCAAGATTAGCCTTTGAATTGTGACTTTTTTCTTTCATTATTTATTTCATTTTAAATGTTCATTTAAAATCATGCTTTAAATGTTTGTAATTCCAGCCACGTAATTATCTTTCATTTGCATATGGAAAGACCCCCAACTCATTCAAAAAACAAAAGAAATTATCTTTGAATTAATCACAGGTTTACCCTTTGAGTTTGCTTCAGAAATTGAGAATTTGCAGTATTTATTTACTGCGTTAAATTAACACCTTCCAGGCCACACTTTGGTCTAATTTTCCTCTGTGACTAGGAGGCTCTTGGATAGGGGAAAAATTAACCCCGAGCAGCAGGCTGGCTGGTTTCTGAAACGGAAATGCATTTATGGTATGAGAGGGGAAAAATCTGATTCTGGCCAGTGAACTTGGCAAAAAAGAGATAAAGAAGATTTGGTTAGAAGTGAGAGTTAAATGACAGTAAAGGTCTAGAGAAGCCGTGATCAATAAATATAAAGTTCAAGCTCATTGCTCTTTGCCACTGAGGACAGATCCTTGGCCTTGTTTCCCACTGGCTCTGGAGCTGTGGACTGAGCTGTGGATTCAATGGCCCAGGTCCTTAGGCTCCTCCAGTGCGAATCACTCAGCATGCAGAGGGCTCTAAGGAAGGCAGACCCAACATCCCTGCTGTTCTTGCAGACAGAGGGGAATGAGATAGCACTCCAGCATGTCCTCTGGCTTCCCCCACCAACCCAGGGCCTCCTGTGGGGTCCCCATCTGGAGAACCCTAAGAACTCCCATTTGAGCCAGAATAATTGATCCTAAGAAGGGACTTGTTTATTACCAATGTAAAATGTGGGGCTCCGTTCACCTGCATAACAAGTGTGTGCTCTAGAGAAAACCAGAGTGTGAGACACTTGGAAAGGATCACCAGCCCATGTGAGTCAATGAAGAGACAGCGCCCACCCATTTCCCACCATCTCAATGAACGCAGGGCCGTACCTGCAAGAGAAGGAACGGGGGCTCCATGAAGACCATCTCCTGGGTCCCTGTGCGGCCCGTTACACGCGTCTCTGCGTGGGCTCTGCCCGCAGGATTCTGACCGGGTCCATGGAGGGCTAGGAGAGTCTCAGAGTGTCTGACAGCCTTTTATTAAGCAAATTGTGGGGCCTGAGAGGTAGCTCAGTGATACAGCTGGGTTTGATCTCCAGCATGGCCATAAAAAGTCTTCTTGTGCACATCCACCTTTTCCTGAGGTTGGTATTTTCTTTCTACTCTCAGAGAGTCGTGAGCTCCCCCAGAAGGTGAGGAGTTACTGGGCTACAAAGTACCCACAGCTGTGAAGATGTTGCGGCATAAATAACTCAGAGCAGCAGAGTCATGATTGCGGATGGGTGAGAAGCAGGAGGGATTCATGCAATCACACATCCTAAAAACGGGGGGATGAGTGGGGAAGGCGGCTCGGTCCATGCAGAGTTGCTGCAACCATAATCTGGGTGGTTTATAAACTTTACTGAAATTTATTACTCACAGTTCTGGAGCCTGGAAGTCCAAGATCAAGGTGCCGGAAGACACCGTGTTTGGGAAGACTCAGTTCCCAGTCTCTACACAGCTGTCTTTTCATTGTCCTCTCTCATAGCAGAAGGAGGGGGTGCATCTCTGGGACCTCTCTTGTAAGGGCACTAATCCCTTTCATGAGACCACTGCCCTCAGGACCCAGTCACTTTCCAAAGACCCAACCTTCAACTATCATAACATTGGGGATTAGAATCTCAATGTGAATTTTGGGGTACATGAGCATTCTGTCCTTGGCAGGAGACTTTCTCCCCACCCACCCATCTGTCAGCCCCCTGTCCATGCGTGTCTCATATGTCCCCATACTGAGTCAAACGCAGAGGTTTTAGATACAGGTTGGCACCTGGTGGGGGAGAAGGGCTGGTGACGTAACATGCAGTGCCGGGCAGTCTCATCTGTAACTGGGGTGTTGATGATACAAACGGAGGTGCAGGGCAAGAGGGAGTGAGGGGAGGAAGAGAGAGAGATACAGAGGACTTCAAGTGGCCAGAATGCCTGAGACAGGTCTTAAAGGATCGTTCAGGTGTCTGAATATTTTTTTCTCAGATGTCTTTAAAAATAAAGGCAGAGAGGGATTCAGGTACCTTCCTGGCCAAAGGTAGAAGCTGTGGAGCAGAACTTTAGAGCAATCTTATGTCGCAGCAGGATGAATCCTGGCGGGCCTGTGCGTGCCTGTTTACACACACTGCTGTGGGGAGTCTTGGTGCCTCCTGGGGAGCAGGTGGAGGAGGAGGGAGAGAGCAGACACAGGGAACCTGTGCTCAGTATTTCTGGGCTTCTTGTTTCCTTTGGTGCCAAGCAGAGAAAGAGAGAAGCATAAGGCTCCCTGGTGACAACCGTGTTCCGTGGAGCAGAGTGGCAGGCTAATAAGTGGAGCAGAGAGCCGCGGGGTGGCATTTGGGCAGGACGCTGCTTCCCCATCTTTCATCTTCAGCTGCATCTTGGGAGACTGGGGACGGATGGTGACCTGGCTGGTCAGCAGACTGGGCACAGGTAGAAGAGGTCTTCTCCCTCCCTCACCACTGCTGAGGGTGGAGAGATGATCTGAGTACTTGGATCTTCCCTGAGAAGCAGGTGTGAACTTTCTTGGGCCCAAGAAGGAGCAGGGGGCAGAGCTTTGCTATGTATCTGCTCCTTTTCATTGGTCTGGAAGGCGTTTCACAGCTGGCTTCCAGAAGGCTACCAAGTTTGAGTTAACAAAGACGAAGGGAAGGGTCCACTCAGCCCTTACCAGGCTCGGGCCTCAGGGGAATTGCACCTGGCCAGAGGCAGTGTATTTAATCTGAACAAATACTGTTTAGCCTTTGCTATTGGTTAGCAGGTGTGTGGATGGATGGGGACTGGGCGACAATGACTTCATCAAAGGATTGACAAGAGGTCATTGCTCCCCTGAACACATACAGGATAAGGCCGAGGGGAGGAAGGGAAAGAAACTCAGCTTTGCCCCCCGATCTGTCAAGGGAGGGCAGCCCTAAAAGTGTTTGGAAAGAACAGAGAATCTCTAAACCTGGTGTCAGGGTAGTATTTTCAGACTGAAAAACATTTTTAAACACCAGCAGTTTTGACATTCATTTACCACCCCTTCCCAAAGGCCTGAGAGGTGGGTGTTGTTACTAGTTAGTACTGTACAGCTGGGAACTTGGAGACTCAGAGAGATTCATTCAACCAAAATCTCAGAGCTAGCAAAACAGAGGTGCAGTTTAGACCATGAAGTCCTCTCTGCCTGCACAGCCCGTGTGTTTTGCAAACAAACTATGTGAAGCCCATAGCCAGCTCTGGGAACCCACTGAATTCCCCAGGTCCCCTGGGAAGCCGAAGGAGGAACCGAAAACCTGTGTTTCCTTTACCCACCGTGCAGACTCAGGGTGGATAAGCTGAGATGTGCATCTAGACACATTCAGGAAATGCACAAAGGAAAAGCTAAAGGTTTAAATGTATCTTTAATTATGCAAGAAATGCATAGTTATGTTTTAAAGAAATTCATGCAATACAAATAAAGCCTAGGGGTTCCCTTCTCCCCACCCCTTCCCAGCCCTCTCCCGGCAGTTCGCAGCAATTGGTTCAGGTCCTTATGGACAGCTGCCTATGCATTTTACATATATATACAAATAGAAATATGAGCTTTTCAGTTGGATTTTTACATAAATGGTAAAATATGGTATGTGTGGTTTGCAGTTTGCTCTTTTCATTTAAAAATACAACTTGAAGATATTTCAGTTTCACTCCCTATAAGAACTACCTCACTTTAACGGCTAAAAATATATTTCATTACCTATGTATATGTATTTCATTTGCATGTACACGTTCAGTTATTTTCCTCTCTTGAACATTTGGGTAGCTTACATGTTTTCACGACTAGACACAATATAATGAAGAATATCGTTCCTCCATGTTTTTCTGTAAACTTAAAGGAGTATTTCCCTAAGGTAGACCTACAGCAAAATACTTCTTTTTTTTAAACTTTATGGAAAAAAGTAGAACAAAATTTCATAATGAAATAATAGGAGAATACGTTACATGTTGTTGTCTTTAAAGTAGTTGCTCAGCATGTGAGACATGGGCATAAATATTTCTCCAGTTGATATTAACACCAACCTTCCGTTTCAATGAACTAAGAGACATTAATAGAATAACTGATTTGTGTTTTTTCCCTTTTCTCCATTTTCCTTCCCCCCTCGCCCACCCTAGTTCCTTTTTCCTTTTGAACAATTTCCTCTCATTTTGCAATATCTATTGTACATGTTAGACCTTATTTTCTCTTTCTGTTTCTCACACCAGGGAGACAATATTATGTTTACACATGTGAATCAGAATTGTCACTTATAAGTATGGTCTCGCGTGGCACCCATTTACCTATAAAAGTCTCAAGTTTATCCTTCTTTTTGGCCGAGTAGCATTCCATTGTACAAAAAAACCACAACAACACATCTTTTTTATCCATTCCTTGATTGTTGTTCTCAAGATTAAGCTATTACATATTGTGTTGTTGTACACATGGGTGCACATATATTTCTGTGGTATGATGGTTTCAGTTCTTTTGGGTAAGATACCCAGAAGGTGAATAGCTGAGTGGAATTAGACCTCTAATCCTAGTTTTTGAGGAATCTCTGCAGTGGTTGCACCAGTCTACACTCCCACCAACAGTGGAGAAGGTTCCTTTTACCCCGCAGCCCCTCCAGCATTTGTTATTGGTTGATTTCTTGATAATAGCCAGCCTTACTGGGGTGAGATGGAATCTCAGTGTTGTTTTAATTTTATAGCAAAATTCTTGGGGGAAGCGTAACAGTGTATTTAATCTGAACAAATACTGTTTGGCAATTTATGCTCTCAACAGTGGCTCAGGCTTTTCAATTCTATGCACTCCCTTAAACACTGAATGTTATCAATATTGTAATTTTTGCCCAAAATAAAATGTCTTATTTTATTAAAGTTGCCCTAACTTTAGTAAGCATTATTCATATCCACTGTGAATTACTTGCTCATATTTTCCCATTCTTATCATTTTATAGAAACTCTCTGTATTTCCCAGATATTAATCCACATCTGTTAGATGTATCTCATCTATTTCTCTCAGTCTTTAAATTACCTTTCAATTTTGTTTATAAGGTTTTTTGGGAAGTGATTGGGCAGAAACAATTAGTTTTGACAGTCAATTTATTAATTTTTTCATTATAGATTTTTATTTTTGTGTGTCTTTCCTAAGGAATTCTCTCTCCTAAGTTTGTAAGTATCTTTTTAATGATATGTCTCTTTCTTATGCAGCTCCTAAGTCTACTTGAATTTTATTTTGTGTATGGCAGGAAGTGAGCTCTAAGTTTTTGTTTTGTTTTCCTAAATGGCCAGCTCTGGTGGCCAGTACTGATGGACCACCTTTGATATATTTCCTCCTTCTTTGCTTGCCACTTTGACTTCCACCTCACCCCCATCTGTCTCCTGGGCTTTAGGATCAGGTCCCCTTGGCTTAAGGGTGATCCTGGATACTTTGTCTAAATACCAGATATGGCATGACTTTGATCACAATGGTTAGTTCAGGGTCAGTGCAGGACCCAGTTAAAGGGTTGGTTTATCCCACTACACCTGGGAAGAACTCTTTACCTACTATTAAAAAACAGTTGGGGTGGGGTGACCCCTTTCTTCCTATGGACATTATGCTTTCTGGCTCCAGATCCAAGAGCTGCAATGGCTTTTTTCTCACCATGAGGGAAACCAGCCTGAATGTGAGGTCAACATAAAGAGACACCCACAAGTGTGAAGCAAACAGAGGAACAGACCCGGGGTCCTGGATTATGGTGACCTTGAAGCCTAGCTACCATCGTATTGACTTCTAGACTTTCTTGCTCTCCACAAGTAATATATTTCCTTATAGTGTAAGCCTGGCTGGGTCAAGTTCTCTGTTATGGATAACAGTCAACAGAACTGACGTTCCTAAAAATCTAGATATTCTATAGGTAGTTCCTCCTCTGAACCTTAATCAGAAATGCTTTCTTACACTCCTCTGACAACAAGATCTATTTCTTGGTGGTTTGTCCATTCTTAGGCTAACATCTTACTGTTCGTTTTTCCCAATCCCTTCTTCATTTGTCCTCTTCTTCCTCATTTTCTCTTTCTTCCTCCTTTGTCCTCTCCTTCTCTTTGCAGTGTTAGAGGTCAAACCTCGGGCCTCACTCATCCTAGGCAAGAGCTCCACTGCAGAGCTGCGACCCAGCCCCACATCTCCCTGTTATAATGACTACGGTTTATATAATTATAATATATTTTATGCTGGGTGAGCTAATTCCTCTTCATCATACTCCGTTTCAGTAATTGCCTGGCTATTCTTATTCCTTTCTATTCTGGATGAATTTAAATTACGTTTATCAAGTGCCATAAAATTCTGTTGGGATTTTGACAGGGGTTGCTTTGAATTTGGGGAGAATTGACATCTTTACAATGTGAAGATTCCTCATCTGGAAACATTAGATGTCTCACCATTTATTTAACTGTTATGATACTCAGTAGCATTTCACAATTTTTCCATGAGTCTTTTTCTCATCCTGTTAGATTTATCCTTTGGGATGTTAGAGACGTTCACTGTTATTTGTTTTTGTTTTTTAATTAGTGCGATGAAGGGGAATTGTTGCTCTGATATCCCACCACAGTACTGGGATCTTATTATCTAATAGTCTGTTCTTTCATTCTTTTACCCTTCCTAAGTAGATGACCACATCATCACAAAATTAAACTTTTCTTTTTTCTTTTTTTTTTTGCTTTTCTTCCTCAAATCATGCTGGACAAGAAGAGCTTCCTTGTTTTGTTTCCAGGCAGAATGGGGCATGCAGCTAAGGTTTTTTGAAAGTTATTTATAGTCAGTCCTCCACATCCATGGGTTCTGTATATATGAGCTTTGCATCTTCGCATTTAACCAACCGAAGATCAAAAATATTTGGAAAAATAAATTGCACCTGTACTGAAACAGGTGCACATTTTTCCTTGTCAGTACCCTCTAAACAATACAGCGTAACAACTACTTGTATAGCAGTTATACTCTATTGGGCAATATGAGGAATCAAGAGGTGATTAAGTGCAACTCGGGAAGTTCATAGGTTACATGTGAATACTAGGCCATTTTATATAAAGGACTTGAACATCTGTGGAATTTGGTGTCTGCAGGAGGCCATGGATTCAGTCCCCTGTGAATACCAAGAGATGACTAATTAAAAAAGCTTAATTTTCTGTCTTGCTTTCTGGAGTCTTTTTTTCTTAGTTAGGAAAATACATAGTTTTTTGTTTGTTTTTTAGTCAAATGCTCTTTTGCTGTGTAGTGAGACCATCAAACAGAATTTTACTTTAGTATCCAGTGAACTAGGTTAATATTGAACCAGCCTGTATGCTTGGGGTAAACTCAAATTTGTCATGAGATATTGTCCTTTGATTGCAATGCTCAGTTTGATTTATTACTATTTTATTTTGGATTTGGACAGCTGCATCCAAAAGTGAGGCATTTCTCTTTTTGTGTTTTTGCTTTTGTACTCTCCCTGGCTGGTTCTTCTACTTCCCTGGCCATCACTTTGCAAGTCTTTATTCCACTCCTTAGCCTGGTATGCAATGGGACTCAGGTCCCGTGTGCTGTCTTCAGCCTCTGTGTCCACTCGTGTGTCACCTTCCTCAGACTGGTGGCTTTAATACATCACCTGTGTGTTGACTGCAGCCAGATCCGACTCTGGATCCCATGCCTCGCCCAAGCACCAGGCCCACATAACTATCGCAGCTACTGGCCATGTCCAAACAGTGTTCCCAATTTCCTCTTTCAAAGCTGTTGCACCCACAGTTTTTCCCAACTCTGCAAGTATAACATCACCCTCTAGATTTTCCAGCCTAAAGCTTTGGAATCAATCTTTTTAAAAGTCGTAGTGCTAAGGGTAATCCCAGAGCCTCACACATACTAGGCAAGCATTCTGCCGCTGAGCTGCAGCCCAGCCCTGGAATCAATCAACATGGCTTTGTCACTGCATCTCACATCCAATCCATTAAGAAATCCCTGTATTTTCTTCCTAATGCATAGCCAGCGTCCAGCTGCTCCTGATGACTTTGGGCTGTCCACCTGTCCTCTCTTACCACGGTTATTGCAGTGACCTTTATCATGCTCTCTGCTTCCACCCTGGGTCTCCTTCCATTTACTAACACAGCAGAGTGGTTCCCAACTTGGCCTAGGTCACCCTACTCTACTTCTCCCCCAAGCACTTGCCTTCACTTGTTTACTGTATATTCATTTGTTTGTTCATCGTCTGTCTCTCCCATCAGAACATCAATCTGTGAAGGCAGAGTCTTGCCCGTTTTCCTTGATGTTGTGTTCCCAGCATCCAGACGAAGGACGGCACATCATAGGCTGTCTATAAGCGGGGAATGAGTTAAAGGCTATTTCCCTCGCGTTAATGGTTTAAACGTAATGCCCAAGAATTTCACATGTGCGTGTGACAATGTGTATTAGTAAAATTCTAATCTTTTAAAAATATCTGTAGAGACAGAGACAGAATGGTGCACCCTCTCCAAACACCGACAGTCAGGAACCAGCTGATGATTAAACTGGGCTACAGTCTGTGCCTTGCGTAGACCAGCTGGATGCCCAGAGAATCAGAGGCTGTAAGCTGTCAGGAGCTGCAAGCTCAGATCTCATGGGGGTAAAAAGACCCTACAGCTGATCCTCGCTCCTTGCTGTCTTGCTCTGTCTGAGATGTGCGTTAGACAGAAGACATTAGTTAGAACACAGGTGGAACACCTGGCTCTGTCATCAGCTGTTGGCTTGGAGCACTTGTAAAATGGGGTCATTCCTGTCCTGTGGGCGCCGGCCACCTGCCGTATCCTCTCTGTCACTCTGCACCTGCTCTGCCCCGCCCACACCTGAGGCCTCCCCAGCTGAGTGGCATCAGTGAAGTTCCTTGCTCACTGACTTCTGGTGGGCTTAGGCCCTAGCTGGAGATTGGAGAACAGCAGCGCTGGAAGTCTGGGGGTTTAATGTCCCTAAGTCTTTCCCTGCAGGGTCCCCATGAGCTGCTTTGTCCCTCAGTCGAGGGCCACAGCTGCTCTCAGATGCTCTCCTAGACAGTTGAGGTCTTTCTCCCAGTGCCAAGAGCTACTGATTCTCTTGCCACCCCACCCCAGGCCCTACTGTCCTGGTCTTAAGGACATGGACTCTCCTTGGCTGGTGCCCCAAACCCCGCCCACACCTTTATACACAGTTAGTTCTAAACTCTTCTTAGTGTCAAGTTTCAGGGTCCCTTGTTCTCCTGATGTCCCTGACTGCCACTACGGCTCTAAGGAGTCAGCGAAGTCTCCCAAGTGCTCACCTCAGTCCTTGACACAACCAGAGGGCCTTTCAGATGTGACTTTCCCCTCTGCCCTTCCAGAATTGCAGGGGCTGCCTATGGACACTGCACAGCAGATGCCCTTCGGGGTCACAAGAGAGACCGCATCACTCAGGGGCCGCAAGGAACATTTTAGCATCCATCTCTACACCTTGTTCTTGCAAGGCTGTCACTACACAGTGTGTCCCTTCAGGCCAGCCCAGGGTGCAGCTCCTGAGCTCCGTGGTGGACCCCGGGTGGGAGGTCGGAGGAAGAGCCTCTTCCAAACTGCTCCTCAGCTTTTCTGCCTTTTAGCACCTAAGGCCCCGCTCTCCTCCCTGTGCCACAGCCAGGCCGGACGCAGCTTCCCTCCCTGCTTTGCCCCAGTGCTCCCACCCCACTGGCAGACCAGCAGCCTCTCTCTGTGCCCTGGGCGGGCAGTGGGAGACAGGCTTGTCAGATCGCATCGTGTCAGCACACGAGCTGGAACTCCAGCCGGGACAAGTGACCTTGTAGATTTTGAGGAGCAGTGGTGGCCCAGAAAGAGAAAAATGGGCTGGCTGAGTAGAAACCGACTTCCTTGCTGTAAGGTGGGGAACCAGGCCCCAGCATGCACCATATGGTTGTGAGCTGTCCCTGCAGCCACCCTGCCCCAGAGTTCCAATGACCTCTTGGTTCTACCCTGAGTTCCTGATGGAGAAAGGCAGAGGTTTCACCCTCACAGGGAAGACAGCCATGTTCTCTGATGACTGACCGAAAAACCACAATTCGCTTCTGCCAAGCACTTGATTTTGCAAGATACATCCTCTGTTCGATGTCATGGGCCCCACAAGGCAGTAACACTTAGCTATGTTTCTTACCATTCAGGAACCAAAGCCTAGAGAAGCTTAAATGAACTGGCCAGACAGGGCCACGGCTTGGCAGGGAGGGGACTGGAAGCTGACTCCACCCATGCTGTAGTGGGTTCATACCTTGGGCAGGGAGTTTCACCATTTTTGCATTTGTTTTACAGAGATAGGGAAAGAACCCAGGGCCTCTACAATGCTAAGCAAGCGCTCACCCACTGGGCTACACCCCCAGCCCCTGGCAGGGTCTTTTTCAATGACGTGATCTATCTTTGACTTGTCTTCTCCTCCCTCCCTCTAGCTCCTTGGCTGTAGGAGGCTTGGAAAATAGAATTAAGATCTGAGTTTAATCCATCTAGGGCTTCCTGGGAGAGGAAGAAGGAGGGCATGTGACAGATATGGATCCAGGTACTTGGGACCAAGGACCTGACCCAGAGAGGCCAAGATCATCCTGTAGAAATCCTTTACCAGTTCTTGGCCCCCGGCCCTTGGCAAGGCATGTTTTCTCATCCCTTTGGGTTCTTGGCAGCAGAAGGCATTTCAGCTAGACTTTGGGAAGAACTTCCCTATTCCCCTTTGAGAAGCATTTCAGACAGTTTTCTTATCTTCCAAGGGGACCCTGGAGTAGGTCATGTTGCTGTTTCTTGCTATTTTATTTGGGGTGAGCCTGTTCTATAACTTCTGTTTCCTGTTTTTTGCTTTTTCTCTGTTTTTTTTTTTTAAATAAACACCCTGAGTAGCACGGCCCCAAAGCTAGGGGGGTGGGGTAGAAACTGTGGTCAGGGACGGTGGTGACATAATCTTGAAAAAGCTCCATCTGTCAACTCTGGCCTTTTACTGTTGCAACAGCACTTATGGTCCCCACCAACTGCTGAGGAATCTGTCTGTGGTTTAATTAGCTTAGAACTCCGGCCATCCCCACCATGCAAGAAAGCAATAAACAACTTCCGTCCTCTTACTGGGGCTGACCAGTCACAGCAGGGGGAGCCACATGAGGCCTGAGGCCAGTGAGGTCTTTGAGGACAAATGAAGGACTCAGAGACCTGCAGTGAAGACTCTTGACTGGTGCCTCCTTTCTTGCTTGGGTCTTCATGGGAGTCCAGGCAATGGCCTTTGAAGAAAAATGACAGCACTGCAGGTGGGGTAAGATAACAATCCCTCATGTTTACAGAGTTTCTCCTCTGCCAACTTTCTAAGACCGTCTCAGTTGATACCACTGTGAACCTCAGTTTCTTCTTCTATAAAATGGATCCATCAGGCCCAATGATGCCTGCGATCTCTTCTCCAACTGGACCTTCTGTGGCTTCTATAATCTTAATCAAATCCAGGTGATGCAGCGATGCCTGGATTCAGTGTCATTAGCCTCATTTTATAGTTGAGGATTCTGAGGGGCAGAAAGCAGGAGAAATCTGCTGCAGATCCCTAAGTCCAGCCAGAGCCAGGTCTAGAATCTGGTGAGGTGGGAGGAGAGAGGAGATAGATACCACTGTCCACCTTCTTAACTCAAGGAGAGAGGGGCAGTAGGGTGGGTTCAGTGGTTGTACAGCTGGTATTTTGCAGAGGAATCTGCACTATTGTGCTGTAAGAGATCAGGACTGGGGACTTTTCCCTGGATGATGTAGTCTCTGGTCCCCAGCTGCGCAGGCCAGGAATGAGTGCCTGAGATTCTCCGCCTGCATGTTCACCCTCTGGGGGTGCTTTGTCAGCCCTACTCCCTAAACAGTGCTTGGCACATTGGAGGTGCTCCAATACAGATGTCACCGAACGCATGAGTAATGATTCCAGGCCCAGGGACTCCGGGGTCCCCATCTGCCCCCCTGCCCTCCCTCAGGGTCCCCCTGGAGCAATACAGCACTACCTGGTTCTGAGACACAGAGGACATTTTTCCATGTGGCACCCGGTGAACCTAGTTGCCTTTGAGCACCCTGACTTTCTTCCCTTCCCTCACTCCCCAGCCCCCTCAGAGGGTGATGGATGTTCTGCTGCCGAGGGAGGGTTCGATCTGGATTTTCAATCTCCTCTGGACACACCACCACCGAAATACAATACACAATTACCTGGACGCTATACATCAGCGATCACTGAGGGAAAGAAGCCTGTTTGGAAGGGTGAAACCAGCGCTGAGGTCTAAACCCGTGACAATAGTCAGCTCAGGTCCTCTGATCCTTGGACAGGAAGTGAGCAGTCACCAAGAAGTGCGAATAACAACCAGCATTCCTTTTCATGCCCACCTTCCTTTCTTTCCTTTCTGTGTAGGTGTCACCCCGCGGTCCCCTGCCCAGTAGCTCAGCTATAGCCACTCAGGGATGAAGCCACTCAGCCACCTCTCTGTGTCACCTTCAAAAGCAAGCACAAGCTCCTTTTGCTTCCCAGGATTGTTTACTGGGCTTCCTGGGGAGCAGAGGGCATTGACAAAGTCCTCACAAACAAGGGATAATGGTGCAGCTCCCACCTGCACTTGAGGGCCACAATTCCTGACCCTCACAGCTCATGGTCCCTCTTGTGGTCACAAGATCTCCACTACTGACCATCGGCTGCTCTTTCACTCACAGTGCCAGGAGGCCTGACAATACATTTGGGGCAGCACAGGAAATAAACACGACCCATCTGTCTCCAGAAGCGGGCTGGCTTTAGGATGGCTGCCTGCCTAGGTGACATTGGTCTCTGTGGGATATGCTGAGGTCACTCTAGCCAAAAAGGTCATTCCCCCAACACCCTCTTCTCTGCAGAGCTGTAAACAGGAGACTCATGACTGTGATTTACAAACCTCTGAGATTATGTCATGACTAGCTGTGCATGTCTACTTTTTCTGGAGTGTTTATGACTTTCATTGGCTTCTTAAATCCCTGCCCCCGTTTGCACATGCGCACAAGCGTAGAGATAAAGTAGGATGGGCATAGAGTTTGAGTCGTTTGAATTGTGAGCGGGAGGTTTGAAGTTTATCTTCCGGCTCTATGCCCTGACTTGCATTTTCTTAGCATGTGGACGAGTCCTCTCTTCTGATTTTCCGAATAGGCTGACCAGACAGGTTGCTCACATAAGCACACACAGAATTAGCCCACTCAGGCTACCGCATGCACTTAGGGTACAGTTCAGCCTGGGAGAAACGCACAGGGCGTGGACCAAACATCATCAGAACAGAGCCCTGGTATCCCCATGCCAGCTACCCAGTGAGGACCCCCAAGCAAGTTGGTTTCCTGGATTGTGATAGGACCTCCAATCTCTGGATATTCCAGACAGCTCTGAACTTGTTTGTCTCACTGCTCTAACGAACAAGCTTGGAGATCAAGAAGCATGCAAGAGGCAGATGTCGAACACCACAGCTCTCCAGTCTGCTGAGGCTGTGTTGAATCACCTCATCTAATTGGCTAATTATGGCCATTTTCTCTTCTCTCTTCCTCCCTTACTTCCCCTTCCTCGTCACAATGTGGCACTTTAGAGACTCTCTCAAAGGAATTTCAAGGAGCCGGCTGGGTCTCTGTGGAGTACATGGCATTATCTCATTACGATCTCGCCTGGTGATCGGATTCCGTTAGCTGACTCTCTTTATTAGCAGGCAAAGGCAAACATGAAATACCTTTAAACCTGGATTTCCTTAACAATATATCACTGGGGAACTGACAGTTCTCGCTCGCTTCCCTCTGCCAGAAAGAATTAAGATTGTTTCTAATTTAATCTCTCTTCCGCATTGGAGGCGGATATTTGTGTTTCAGCAGCAAACCTGTATTACGAGCTCTGGGGGAGGAGGCTCTGGGTCATTCCAGAGCAGCTCTGACGGGTGTTCGATATGTCTGTGTGCAGATGGAGCTGGCCTTGGCTTCAGGGAGCCTGGCCAGAGGACCTGAACGCTGCCCTTGATGGAGCTGTGGCCCTGGAGTTCTGTTGGGAAAGGTTAGAGGGCAGAGTATAAAGCACAGTCTTTGTAGCATCAACACAAGGGTCTTAGGGATGATGACCAAAGCTGTCACAGACGCTGCCCCCGGTAGCATCATCTGGCTCTTTGGCTCTCTAGGCTTTTAAAAGTCAGCATCGCGGCTGCCCGGAACCACCACCGTGAGCCCACCCTGCCACCGGGAACATCGAGGAGGCCTGCCCAAGACTGAAAACTGCCCTGGACTGCTTCAGCTGGGCCCACCTCCCACCTGGAACAGCAGAAGACCTCAGCGGGATCCAGTTAGTGTGAGAAAATTTGGAACTTTGCTCCCAGGTGGCGAACCTTGGACTACAGCGGATTAACTGTATCAGTGTGGTGAGTATACCCCTAAAATAGAGGTGTACAGGGGATAAATAGGGCCAGTAGTAAAACCCCCTACAACTAACCATATGACTTTTTTGTGTCTGAAAATAGTGTGTGTGATCCCTTCCTACACATAGAAAACACCAGGCAGAGTGAAAATTACAAAACGAAAAAGCAAAATGCAGTCTCAAGCATATAGTTCACCAGAAGCAAGTATAGGAGACATTGAAATAGAGGACCCCAAAAGTAACACACCGGGAATCTCTAAAAAGATAATGAGTGAAATAAAAAAACAACTGCATCAGGCTATAGAGGAAATCAAATTAGAAGTAGTCTCCCATGTAAATATAGAAATAACAACCTTAGTAAAGGAGTGTTGAATGCAGCTAAAGAAGAACTAGAGAAAAAATACATGAGCATGGGAAACTGATTGAAACTTTGAATGAACAATATAGAAAACAAGCAGAATTCATGAAACAAACTCAAAGAGACATCCAAGAAACAAAAAATTCAATTGAAAGTGTGCAAAACCACCTAAAGGAAGCTGAGGATAGGATTTCGGACCGTGAGGACAGGATCACAGTTAATGATCAGGAAAGGACAGAACTTTTAAAAATAACAAAGCAGCATGAAATGACAATCCAGAAGCTTCATGATGATGCCAAAAACAACAATATAAGAATAATGAGCATTAGTGAAGATACAGGAGTCCAGGCAAATGACATACATAAAGTATTTATAGAAATAATAGCAGAAAATTTCCAAAACATGGGGAAAGAATCTGATATGCAGATAAGTGAGGCATATATAACACTAAACAGTAACAATCAACATAAATCCACACCCAGACACATGGTAATTAAGATCTCAGACATACAGCATAAAAATAGAATATTAAAAGCTGCCAGAGAAAAGACACAACTCACCTATCAAGGAAAGCCCACTAGAATCACAGCAGACTTTTCAGCACAAACCCTCAAGTCAAGAAGAGCTTGGAGTGAGGTATTTCAAGCCCTGAAAGAAAACAACCTTCAACCCAGACTGATGGACCCAGCAAAACTTTCATTCAAATTTAATGGAGAAACAAGATACTTCCATGACAAAGAACAACTGAAGAAATTCATGTCCACCAAACCAACCCTAGAAAGAGTACTGAAAGACATACTAGACAGAGATAAAAATGACCACAATCCCCAAAACAACAACAGAAAGAAACCACCAGGTAGGAAAAGCAATTAAATAAGAGGAAAAGCAGAAAGAAACACCTGGAACATAATATGGCAAAGTCGAGCCAGTACATGGAAATCCATATGGAGAATTCTCAGAAGACTAGGATTGGAAGCCCCATTCAATCCAGCTATCCCCCTCCTGGGTATTTTCCCCAAAGAACTGAAAAATTCATATCACAGTGATATATGTGCACCCATGTTCATAGCTGCACAACTTGTGATAGCTAAATCCTGGAAACAACCAAGATGCCCATCAAATGCAGAGTGGATGAAAAAGATGTGGCATTTTTATACAATGGAATATTACACAGCTATAAAAAAGGATGACCTTGAGGCTTCATAGGCAAATGGAGACAACTTGAGACTATCCTCATTAGTGAAATAAATAAGAATCATATTTATAAATATCACATTGTATCTCTAGTGTAAAGAGAGACACAAGAGTAATAAAACCAAAATGTTTAATTGCTATTGTAAAAAAGAAAGGAAAAGAAAGTGCTCTAAGGGATATAACTGCATGTATGTTTGAGTGTGTAAAATAGATGACCATACTGCTGAATCTTTGTTGGATCTTTGAGCAGAACTGTTTGTAGTCTGACTGTTTGAATATTTACTATGTACCCTTTAACTTTGTAACTTGAACAACTACATCCAGGATGACAGTATGTAATTTATAAATTACTGATTTCTTAGTGGGGCTTTTTCCCATTCTCCTTTTTAGAATTCTGTATTGTTGCTACCCTTTTTTCTGGTTTTTTTTCTTCTCTTTAAATAAAATTTTAAAAATGTATAATTGCTATTGTAAAAAAAGAGGAAATAGGAAGCGCTATAAAAGATATAGCTGCATGTATGTTTAGATGTGTGGGATTGATGACCATATTTCTAGGTTCTTGTTGGATTGTTGAACAGATCTGTTTGCACTCTCACTGCTTTAGTGTCCACTTTGTGTG